>JAKIJQ010000245.1:177500-199184 GCA_023373905.1 Rhizoglyphus robini | reverse complement strand
CGCAAGTCGAACTGCGACAAGCGAGTTCTATTCGACCAGCGAATTCGAACCCATTGTTCCTGGATCTATTTAAGTCCTCTGTTGGACTGATCTAGAGCTGTCTTTCCTATTGAGCTCTCTCTTTCTACTCGTTAACCTCTTGCTCAATAAACTCCTTTGAGCTCAAGCCGTCCGAGTTCACGTCCTTTCCCTAGTGTCACGCCGAGTCGCGACATTATTTGGAGGCACCACCGGGATACCAGAGGCCTGCGTGTCATGGATCCGGTTCTCACCCGTGTCAAGCTCACCGTACTGCCCGACGGCAGCCTGTCCGAAGACAGCAAGACCAACCTCCTCGGCCGACGTCGTGGACTTCATCGAAAGATCGATTCGTGGGTTCGAGCACTCACGCTTGGCCGAACTCCTACGCAAGTGGAATACTGCGCGACAGTTGACGAACTGTTGGAGATTGAACGACTCTTAGAGCTCGATTTGGATCCGGTGATGGTCCAAGAGTGTGAGCGAATTGATGATAAGCTCCGTCAAGTATACGCCAAGTGTACGTTCGAGCAAGCAATCCCGATTGGAGCTGCGAACGCTCCGGCGCAGAACCCCATCCAGGAAAGAGTGGAAGCGGTCGTGGTGGAACCAACCCCGGTTACAGGAACCCAGTTCACGAGTCCCGAGTTCCAAGAACAGCCAAGACGATCACTAGTGCGAACGACCCGGCCTTTGATCTCGTTCGAACACGAAGATCGAACTTTACGTCATCACGTCACCGACCATTCTGGAACCGACTCCGATGAGTCTGATGACGAGTGTGACAATGCACCTCTGTCACTACGAGACATCCCGATGCCCAAGTTTGATGACTGTGTTAACAAGTGGCTGACCTTTTGGCCCAAGTACAATGCACTGGTGCATTCAAACAAGAAGGTGTCGTACATTGAGAAATGTGTACGACTGGAACAATGTCTGGTGGGCAACGCCACTCGTTGGATAACCGAACTCAAGCCGAACAAGGAGAGTTACCGACAAGCCATCAAGATGATGCGCCGATATTATCAAGATCCTGACGTGCAACAAGCGGCGTTCAATGCCGAGTTGGCAGTTCTTCACCCAATCGAAGACCGATACAACGTGACTGCGTTACGAAAGCTACACTCATCTGCGAACCAGATCTTTACTAACGCCAAACTGCTGAAGCTGAACGAGAGTTACATGGACGGACATGTCCTACGAACTATCAAGAAGCTACTCCCGGAACCGTTCCAACACGCCATCAACGAAAAGAGACCTCGCATTGCAACGTTGAGTGACATGTTGGACGAACTGCTGGTCAAGATCGAAGGCAGTGAGCAGTACATCGCCGAGAACGAAGGCAAGCCAGCAAGACGTCAACCTGTTCGAATCGGACAACCCGACCCGCTGTACTACCCGAAGAAGTTCCAGCAACCCGAACCACCGTACCATCCCAACCGGTATCAAGGTCCTAGTGCGAATGTGGCCCAAGCGAGAAGTAATGTGTCGGCACAGGTCCCATGGAATGATGCGCCACAAGTGAACCCACCAACGTGGAGCCAACCGCCCAAAAAATTTTCACCGACCGAGACGCCAGTAACCAACATCCGAACGTGCCACACCAGTGGAGAACCTCCTTATCGTGCCGAGACACGAGCGGCTCCCAACGAACATCAACAACGACGAACCCTACCAAGAGATGAGGCCTATCAACCCAACTGGAGAGATAGCCCCCAAGCGAATCCCGTTCTAATCAAGAACCAACAGCAACCGGCGTGGTACGACAACAGGCCAACAACCAATATTCGACATTGCGAGACCAACTACACGACCGAGAACCCAAACTCGAAAACACGTCACGACCAACTTCGCTCTGGACAAGCACCGACGACGAACAATGTCGAGTTGAAGACGTTCCCAGTCCTGCTCGATCTAGACCCAGTTGATCTTAACCGATACCTCCGAATTCCCGAACCGAAATTCACCAGCACCGGTGCTGCGTGGCTGGGGGGAATGGCCGTGAGCAAGCTCACTGGGAGACAACAAAACCGGCAACAGTCCGCCTCAGACTTCGAAGATCAACGTGAACGTCCTGGACGATGCGATAGTACCAAGAAGGCGGACGCGACCATCGACAACGGTGAACCACTCAAACCAACAAGTCATCTGGACCACTCGGAAGCAAACGAATGCAAAGATCACTTGACGGTCGACACCTTCAACGAACTCGAGAACAACCGACTGTTGGAGCCGACCGACCAGCAAGTTACAACGATGACGCCATTCGTCAATACTAGTCAAACGTATTGCGAAACGGAACATCGACAAGGCAAAGTGAATAGATCCACCGACTCTAGTGGAAATGACCAACTAAAAGAACTATGGCGGATAAGTCCACTCGAGTTGTACGACAGCGACAAGACTGCCCAAGGCAAGATCTATCCATCGAAGGAAGCCCCAAGTGAGAAAAGTGTCATCGCTACGACAGTACCAAAGGTCCAAACGTCCAAACTGGATCAGTCACAACCAGTGTGGGATATGTACAACCGACTATCTGGAGCCATCATCGACATAACGACTAGCAGGAGTGTACCCTGGAGTTCTAGCAACCGCAAATCGCCTCAACGAATCTATCAACCACCCCAGACTGGAACCAGCCTCACAGATGGTCACTTCGGGACAGACTGGCGAATCGATCCCGAACGCTTGGATACTGCCATAAAGGTCATCGTCGATCTATCACGACTCCTGTCATTCTACTTGCACATTCGCTTCAAGTGGAAGTTTTGGTGCCTGGTCCTACTCAATGCAAGCGTCATCTGTGGCCGATCAGGAACTACCACCCGCCTGGACACGCTTCGATATGGACACATGCACTTGATGGAACCCTGGCCTTACGAAGGATTGCCGCTTCTCCGATTGGTGGCCCAACTGGTGGATCCTAGACGTGACGCCCAGGCTGCCGCCCTTGCCCCCGGGGAATGTCGCAAGTCGAATTGCGACAGGCGAGTTCTATTCGACCAGCCAATTCGAACCTTCGGTCTAGGCACTATTTAAGCCTCTGCTGGACTAGTCCAGAGCTGTCTTTCTAGTGAGCTCTATCCTTGTACTCTTTAACCTAGTGCTCAATAAACGCCTGTGAGCTCAAGCCGTTCGAGTTCACTTCCTTTCCCTAGTGTCAGCGCCGAGTCGCGACACCATATAAACGACCACCACCCAAGTACTTGAGCCACATGAACAAGTGTGTTCAAGTGCCTCCGGTGGACACATCGTTCTATGATGATGATGATGTTTAGGAGTAGTAGTCAGTAGTGTAAGATTATTTGTCTATTAGCTTACAACAAACATAACAACAGAATTTGTGAGGTTTTACAGTCTATCATTATTATCACTAAATACAATTCGAAATATTCGAAACAGGCACAGACTCACAAGACAACACAACACCATTTCACTTCTCAATCAATCTACAGTCTTAATAAACTTAACTCTAATCGGACACAATCAATGTATGTTTCGAGTTAATATATATACAAAGTTAATATTACTTTTTGTATTTGCAATTCATATTCAATAAAGATTATACTACCAAACAACATTGCGTTGATTAATTATTACAATTGCTCAAAACAGATAGTTAGTGTGTGTGTGTTTGCGTGTAGTTGGTTCAAACTAGACCTAGGGAGAGAGAGAGAGAGAGAGAGAGAGAGAGAGAGAGAGAGAGAGAGAGAGAGAGAGAGAGAGAGAGAGAGAGAGAGAGAGAGAGAGAGAGACGTATTGTGCACCCAAAAAATGATCATTTTCTGCCATCAAACACACAAGAAAATAAACAAATATATAAGAAATAGAAGCCTCCTTAAGTAATGCTACGAGCCGCCTTAAAGACGCCAAATAAAGACGCCAACTTAACCAGAAAAACATTTATAGGAAGCGCCTACTACCAAGCATTATTTCACCGACGCCCAACAGTATAACAACCAAAGAGATACATTATGACAGTGACAGATATACAATGACAGACATTAACATCAAGTGGAGAGCAATACACAATGTGCAATACAATATAATGCACACACACACACAAATGCATACACACACTCGCACACAACGCCAGCAAACTGCATTCGTTCACTCGACATTCGACATTCGAGGCAATCGAGTAGTTCGTGTGTGTGTGTGTGTGCGATGTGTTCTCGTTATGTTCACAAACACACAGCTAGAGACTCGACAAGAACATACATTCATTTTATATTATGCACACGAGAATTTGCATTGTGGTGTGCACAGGCAAATTGAACTAGGAGCAAAGGAGTATGGATACATATTTTAACACCACCAACACCAGCACAACCAGCACTCGTTTGGCTAGTTCGTTGTAGTTTCTCCATTTGCGCACACAAATCGCGCCCGCCAATGTGTGTTCCTCGTTCATGTACATTGCCATCGATGTGTGTGCTGTTTCGCAGTCTCACTCGTTCGCTCGAACAAGTGTGCATTGAGAGAGAGGAGAGAGAGGAGAGACTAGGCGAGAGAGGCAGCCAGCCAGCCAGGCAGCCAAACGCAAGCATCGACTGCCGCCAGGTATGAGGCCAACTTGTTGAAGGGTGAGGCTGAGTGAGTCACACCGAGTACCCACACAATCGTCTGTGCACACTTCTCGAACCATATAATATTCCATGGACTCATTTTGACTTTGTGTTTCGTTTTGTTTTGTTGTTGTGGTGATTTGTGTTGCGAAAGGGTGGCGCAACAATCGTCCGAGTGCACACTCACTCACCAACACAAGCACACGTACAACTATCCGACCAGCCAACCACCAACTCCAAGTGATACACTCGCTCACATTCCCTTTCCATAACCTCAACGGGTCGTGCAATCTGATCACACTTTGTGTGTGTTGTGTTAATCCACCTCATCCTAATTCGAGTTACTGTTGTTGTCTGTGTCTGTCTGTTTGGCTAAACTCACTCGTTCAATCATTGCATCTCGCCACTCACTACTACAGAGTCGACCATGGCACAACCACAAGAAGCCAACAACAACATTCCAGCCCAACCAATCTCGTTGCTGTTGATGGTGGGCGCTAATGCTCGGGCTTGTTACCCACAACTGGCAACTGGACCAACGGCCGAGGCCGAGCGTCACTACAACGCGATCAATGATGATGCGTATGGCAATATTAGGCGCATTTATCCTTGTGTTTACAAGTTAATCCTGTGCATTGGTAGTTCTACTCTGAAGTTCAATGTTCCCAATGTTCGCAAGCTCTTGACCTTCTGGCAAGAGCATATCCGTGTGTTGGAGATTCTATGGAAGCCGGCTCTGTTCGCAAATCCAAACAACGAATTGGTTCAGTATTTAGGCACAGTCAACGCGCTTATGATCAACGACCTGATCGACACAATTGGCAGCCTTCCTCACCTTAGCACTCTGACATTGTCTATGTATAATGTCAATTACTTTCCAAGCTTCATTGCATCTGATATGGAGTTTTTGGCTCGTCTCGACTCTTTCTGCTTGTCAACTAACAACATGGTGGGAGGCAGTTTGCGTCGCGCTTTGGATGCCTGTGCTCAACGTGGCCGACTGCAGTACATGGCACTCGGTAATCCGATCAATCGTGATCACTTGAACGTAATCCTGAAACCAGAGTTTCGTGACCGCATTACCGTACTTAACATTCGCGAGATTACCGATTTAGATTTGTCTAATATCTGCACCAATTTCTCCGGTTCACTGAGCGCGATCTCTTTGATCACAAGCGAGTGGTTGACCTTTGAACAGGTTGTCGAGTGTCTTTCCATTGTACGCAATTTGCAAGAACTGAAGA
This sequence comes from Rhizoglyphus robini, assembly GCA_023373905.1. Taxonomy (NCBI): domain Eukaryota; kingdom Metazoa; phylum Arthropoda; class Arachnida; order Sarcoptiformes; family Acaridae; genus Rhizoglyphus; species Rhizoglyphus robini. Next base: position 193,354 of record JAKIJQ010000245.1, on the reverse strand, counting down.
TAAAGTTGAGCACTCTGCTACGTGACGAGGATGGTCAGCAGATCCATCGCACACTGAACACTGTTGTGAAGGTGATTGTGAATCCAGAGCGCTTCTTCAATGGTCGAGTGTTTGCCAACGTATTCCTGAGTGCCACTATCCGGGCCTCATCCCTTGAGCATGAAATGATTTTGCCGGTTGGTGGAGGTTACGTGTGAGGACACACATTCCCGAATGGCATTCCACTTTTGCAATTCTATTTTACAATACATTCCCTGTTTGTAATTCCATTTGACAGGACATTCCCTTATTTTGCAATTCTATTTGACATTCCGTTTACTATTTGCAATATTATGTATCTTTATTTATTCGACTATATTATATGTAACACTTAATAAAGTTATTTATCGATTGCTCGTGTATTTGAACTGTGACCGAAGTGATCGAACTGAAACTACTGATTGACTGGAAGAGGTGCCCGTTGAGTGCAGGTGAGCTAAACTGTAACGAGACCTCAAGTTCTGAGGCGGAGTGAGCCAATTGTCCACTGATCGATTCAAGTGGAAATTAGAGCGAACCTGTATGATCAGATCTGTTCGTTCACTAACCATTCACACCTTAGACCATTAGCACGGTGATTGGCTGTTCTCATGCTTCCTCACAATCGTACTCATCACAGGGAGAAGCTCTACGAAGCACTACATTATGGGCCCGAGAGAAAGAAAGAAAGAAAGAGAGAGAGAGAGAGAGAGAGAGAGAGAGAGAGAGGAGAGAGAATGAGAGAGAGAGAGAGAGAGAGAGAGAGAGAGAGTAGCCACGTCTGCATTGAGATCGAAAGTGAAGTTGTGTGTGTGCCCGACGCTCGGTTTGTGTTTGTATGCGCGCTTGTGCGTGTGCGTGTTGTCCCACTTACTTGGAAGTAGCCGTCGTAGTCGTGGTGGTAACTCGTAGCTAATTTGCTGATCATCTTCAGCACTCGCAGAATGAGATTCCATTTCAGAAGAATCGATGAATGATGATGACGAAAAGAATCGAACACTTTAGGATACACACGCGCACAGATTGAAACAACAGCACTAACACACTGCGAAATGGCAAACAAAGGCGAATTGTGTGGTGGAGACGGACAAGACGAAGCAGAGAGGTCGATCACGTTCAGTGGCCAGCGCTCATATGAGTTTAGGCAAATGCATGCACGGGCAGACTGTCTTAGACTTTGTCTTAGACTTAGTCACGAGATGATCTCCCCCGCAAAGATGGCCAGATGCGTAATTGCTGTGCGCAGAGACTGTTTTTCGTCGTTTGGTTCTTCCCCCACGTCCCCCATCGAGAAGTGGTCGACCTTCGACGACGACCACTCCAGTTGCTGACCAGCCATATTCACTTTGGACAGTCTTGGCACATCGAAATGGACTGTGGTGGTCTTAAATTGGTCACACCAAGCAGCAGCAGCAGCAGCAGCAGCAGCGGGCAAGCTAAGTTTCGTTTTCCGTTGAGGCAATTAAGCAACGAGAAGGAATGAAATGTGATTTGAGCTGCTTCTGCTGAAATAGGCACCGTCTTGACTATGCAAAATCAAAACTCGAGAGTGCGAGGCCACAAGTGTCCGTTCAAGAATGGCCAACATGCAATTCGGCTCATAACTGACGCACAATCTTGGCTTCACCATGAGAACTCATCGCTCGTTTGGAATAGAACGTGCGCGGAACGAACAAGCAATTCCAACACAGTTTGAGCTCATGTGTGGCACATACATTGGTTTGACACACAAACTAACGCACGAAAGGTCATTGGCACTGCTACGGCCGCACAGCATACAAGCACACTACACATGTCACAATATTGTCCATTCCCTTTGAGAAGACGAGTCAACACAGTGATATTTCTCAAGAGTGAGGAGAGCGAGTGCTTGGTGCAATGTGACACTAAGCGGATCGGTGGCCGGTGGTCGGTTCGAGTGTTTGCCACAAGTCAAGTGGCCAGCGACTAGAGTGAGAGTAGAGATGGTCTGTCTGACCAATTGCGCTTGTGCCAGTGAATGCTTACTCATGAGGCGCTCATAATAACTAGTCTTAAGTGACGCCGATGGCGTAAAGTCGGAGCGGAAGTATCCCGAGCACTCGTCCTTATCAGTTATAAGCTATTCTACTTGAACAAACTGTTTGGCCTCTCTCTCTCTCTCTCTCTCTCTTTCTCTCTCTCTCTCTCTCTCTCTCTTTCTCTCTCAGTTTCTCTTTCTGTGTCTATTCACAGTGGCCTCAGACCGAAGGCGCGCGTTGAGGTACAAACGGACACATTTGGCCATTTGAGCTTTTGGCTTGAGTTTGCAACTACTTGAGCTAATGAGCTACTGAGCGTATTAAGTCCTGACCTGTCCCTGTTCGGGCTTGCTCCAGTAGGGTGACACTTGATATCTCATCTCGCGAGGGTCAGGGCAAACGAGTGCGCTCGCTCACTCTAAATGATAATTACAAAGACACACTTTATTGGTTACAAATATTTGCATATTACTGTCAACTTAGCGCATAATGAATATGTATGTGACATTTGCTATCACATCGTCACCACCACAATTATTAGCAAGGCGGGAATACATAAATAGAGGGAGAGAACGCGATGTTATCTTCTCGTGTGGGGGAAATGTCTGTTTTGTGTATACACATACACTTGTGTGACACAATTGACACAATGTAACTATATTGTCATTAGTCGAATCATTAAGTGAGTGTGCAAAGACAATTATGTATCATTTGAATCGAATCGATGCTGGACAACAACTATGATTGCACTGTCGCTTTGAGCCAATGACCTTAACCTTAGTGACCGTACGCAGACGAGCTGTGCCACTAAGACTAGGGAACACACAACGTGCCATATGCATGAACGGAAATTGGCCCTTTGCAGTGCCGAATTGCACTAACGCTCTACTCGGTGCGAGAGGCGATTTGGCAGAAAGTGAGATCGTGTTTTAATTTATTGCAATTCGGACCGGACAGTTCGGTTCGAGTCAAACGACTGCAAGACCAACCGAACAAGATGTAAAACAGTGAATGAACACTTAATGTCCATCGGAAGTGGTCACCGCGGATCTGTCAAAGGGCCTAACTCGCAAAATAGCATTATCATCGTGGTAACCAAGCAAAACATCTTGGCTCAATGTGCCACACGGTTTTGTTTTGTTTGCCTCCACACTAGCCACTTTGTGCGGAGAGTTTCAAAATAGTTACAAGCGACACTGATTTGGTGTCACAGAGGGAGAGGGAGAGAGAGGGAGAGAGAGAGGGAGAGAGAGAGAGAGAGAGAGAGAGAGAGAGAGAGAGAGAGAGTGTGTGTGTGTCTGTGTCTGTGTCTGTGTAAGTTGAGGGTCAAAGGAGCGAAGTTAACCTTCATTTTTCTGGCAATAGAAATTCAAAACCGAAATAAATATGTGACAATTTGATGGCTCGGTTGTATAAATAGAAACTTGAACACACAGACGCACTCGACCGTGACTTGATCCTTGTGTCACTTGAATTGTGACAAACACGCGTACAATTGCACGCTCAATTACTATTAAACACTTCATTAATGTCCAATCAATCATAAGAGCTCCGTTCCATTAGTAATAAATTAGACAATAATCAGATTTATTAGTCAATTCAATGTTTTATTAAGTGATAATAGCTACAGAAATAGTGAGATAATAATCAAATGGCGGCACAGTGTCAGTGTTTGTTGTTCTTCCTCGGTTGTTTCAAGTCTGACTGACTGTCTCAGTGTCTCACCTGTAACTGTGTTCACTGTATGACTAATTAGTCCGTGGTCGTTTCACAACAGACTTGACAAACTGAACGTCATCATCGTGGTCGTCGTCAGCGTCAGCAGAGATACCAGCGTCATCAGCGGAAGAAGAAGCCGGTCCACTTTCGTCATCAACTAAAACGGCCATAGTAGAAGCACCACAAGCAAGAGCAGCAGCAACATGATTACGCATTGAGGCAGTGAGAGCGTTAAACATTTCCCGAAATGCAGGATAAGATCCTTGACTGGTCGTAGCGTTGCTTGATGATGATGGCATAGCATTTTGATAATTGAAAACCAGACCATTGATAGCAGCAGCATTCCCAACACCACCACCTCCACCACTGCCCAATGCCACGTTACGGCCATGCAAATTAGCTTGTTCCAGGTCAATGGCACTGGCCCTAATTTCGTTATAAAATGAATGGATCACGGCATTTGAATTCGCAACGAATGTGTCTGCCTCTCTTTGCAACGATGTTTGGACAGAGAGAGAGAGAGAGAGAGAGAGAGAGAGAGAGAGAGAGAGAGAGAGAGAGAGAGAGAGAGAGAGAGAGAGAGAGAGAGAGAGAGAGAGAGAGAGAGAGAGAGAGAATTGTCAAAATGAACAACAATCGAAACAACTCAAGCAATCTGAGCAAGACAAGACGCGAACAGACTTATTCTTTCGCGTTGAAAGGACTCTTTATACTTTGAACTCGGTCTAAAGTCGAGAAGTAGCAGCACAGCGATGTCTTGCAACTTTATGTGGTCAAAGCTATGCTTGACCAAGCCTATCTAACAGTAAATGTGCCTCTAAGTGAAAGTGACAATCGTAACGAACACATAAAGTAACGGATTTGTCCACCGAGTCGACTCTCCGTGTGGGCGTGTGTGGTGGCCACTGTTGAGTTGTCGTCAATCTCTCTCTCTCTCTCTCTCTCTCTCTCTCTCTCTCTCTCTCTCTCTCTCTCTCTCTCTCTCTCTCTCTCTCTCTCTCTTCTCTCTCTCTCTCTCTCTCTCGTCCAATAGAAGACTGAGCTCGACGTGAAGAGATGAGAAGACAGTTTGTAATGGCACACGGACAGACTTTGTAGTAGTAGGCCGTATACAGAAGTCGCACCGTAAACTCATCTATCCTTAAACTGTTAAGGTCATGATCGTGTCATTCTTTCAAGTTGACACGTAATGCGTTCGACATTCAAATGTGTTCATAAAGTTGTTGATTCGATTAAGGTGTGCAGGTCTATTTATGGTATTGTTTGACTTTATGATCAAACCAAACAAAGGTAACAAACACTGTTGAACTAATAGTGTAATTAGGTAACTAAGCGCTGCACTGTGCATTCGGTAGCGCTCGGTGTCTCGCTCTTTGATGATCGGCGACCGCGTGCACAGACAAAGACAATGCAATGAGATGCTTCACAATCGATTAACATCGTTAATTGAATTGCCTCTCTCTCTCTCTCTTCTTCTTCTTCTCCCTCTCTCTCTCTCTCTCTCTCTCTCTCTCTCTCTCCCTCTCCTCTCTCTCTCTTCTCTCTCTCTCTCTCTCTCTCTCTCTCTCTCTCTCTCTCTCTCTCTCTCTCTTACTCTTACTCTTACTCTTACCTTTCCCTCTTACTTTGGATGTCACCGACCAGCGGTGCCGTGCACCCTACACACCATCACACACAATCAACAGTCGACTTTCGGTCTGTATGTTTGTTCTTATGCAGTAGACCAGAAAATTACTTTCAGGTAATGGGCAATTCTGTCTGGTTTGTCCGACTATGCTTCTGTGTAGTGATGTGCCGACTGAGATGCTCCTCATTCTGCCAGTGAGCTTCAACCTGTGCACATCGTGCTCTCCTTTGTTCGAGCTAACATGAGTGATTTGATGCAACAACTTACCACTAAAATTGACGATCTTGATCTTGATCCAACGAAACAGCAGTTGGCCAAACAATTGAAACAACAAGATAACATGCCTGCTAAGAATGATAACGAGTTTGAGCAACGTGAATTACAAGAACGTGATCGCGATTTATCGGCTTTCATTTCTGTTCTCGAATCGATTGCTCGCTCAAATGCGGACCCATCCAATTTGGAATTGAACCAAATCGAAGGGCAAACGGACGAGCAAAAGTTCACTGAACAACTCAACGGACTTGGACTTGCAACCAAAGTGGTCTCGAACAAAGTGGAGCGTTCTCAATCACCACTCGTACCAAAATCGTACGACCCCATGCGCTGCCCCGAGAAGCCGCGTCATTCTAAAGGTGGCAAAAAATTTAAGAACTTTGATCCACTGCTTCAAAGTCTGCGATCAGTTCTGTCGCACTACCACGACATGCTCAATGAACTCTTCTTCTACTCAATCGATGATGTGACCAACTATGCGGAGGCGTGCGAAAACACCTACAAAATGATTGGCGAACTGTTTGTCCGAGAAATGGAGAACATGAATTCAGCGGACAGGGAAAAGTTGATTTCTTATCGAAATATGTTCCGTCGGCTCAAGGAGTGTATGCAAGAAATGATCGAGAGCATGAAGGAAATGCGCTGGTATTACCAGGATTATGTCAATGAGTAAGTGTCAAGTGTGGCTAAGAATAACAAATTGATTAAGCTTTTGTTGTTCATTTCAGATGTGGACCAACACGCAAACGAAACTGGAGCTTCTGAGCTCGTTCGTTCATTCATGTGATGATTTGTCTTAATTTGACTTTAATAAAGCTAATTGCCAATTGTTTGTATGTTTTGTTTTGTTTTACTTACTTATGTGCCAAGTGCCAAGTGCCAAGTGCCAAGTGCCAAGTGCCAAGTGCCAAGTGCCAGTGCCAGTGCCAAGAACCAGTGCCAAGTGCCAAGAGCCAAGTTCATTTACCTTGATGACACATATGTACCATAACAGCAACGAGACCTTTACTCGTATGCCTCTAGTTAGGCACTCGAACGCGCTCGCGCCCAAACACAAATCGATACACCCAATCGACAGATTCGTGTGTGCTTAACCCACCACCACCAAAAATAGCAAATTTTATTGAAATTCAAAAGTGCCAATCGTTCATTTCAGGTGCGGATCAAAGTGCCATTGTGCCCGTACCAGTGCCATTGTGTCAAGTGCCAAGTGCCAAGTGCCAAGTGCCAAGTGCCAAGTGCCAAGTTCATTTACCTTGATGACTCATACTTACCATAACAGCAACGCAACCACCACTCGTATGCCTCTTTAGTTAGTCATTCACGCGCGCGCCTCCAAACACAAATTCGATACACCCAATCGACAGTTTCGTGTGTGCTTAACTCACCACCACCAAAAAATACCAAATTTTATTGAAATTCAAAAGTGCCAATCATCATAGTAGTGATACAAATTGTTCATGTAAATGTAATGTAACATAAATATATATGGATTAACCTAACCTGTTAGTGTGTTACACAATTGTAATCATAATCATCTTGTACAGATACATAGTAGTAGTTAGAGAGGAAAAGGTAAAATCGTTTGTGTTGTGTGTTGGTGTACATCAATTTTGCTGGTCATCGTCATCATCAGCATTGGCGCCAGCATCGTTCTCTTCATCGAACCATCGATGATTGAGAATGTCCTCGAACGTTGGTTGTCCACGACACAATAGAAACAATTCTCCGTAAGAATGAGAAAATGCATGTCCAAATCCATATCCAGACTCAACCAGTACTTTAAGGATCTTCGACAAGCCGAAGAATGTGGGCCTAAGGCTGGTCTCCGGCAAATCGGACAGTTGAATTCCATTTCCAAAGTCAATAAGATAGATTCGGTTGTTTGCCTCATCGATGAGCACATTCTCATCAATGAGATCCCCATGCAGTACTCCAGCATTGTGACAAGCCAAAACTGCCTCAACAATCTGTTTGAACCACACTTTGGCCTCATTCTCAGAAAGAGTTTTGTCCTCCATGTAGTTTTCGATACTGCGGGCCGTCTCGTGATAATCCATGACAATGGCAATTTCATCTTTAGTTTTGAACCAATCGAGATACCCAATAACGCCAGGGATGTGAGCCAATTTCGCCAAGAGAGTGGGCTCAACTGGCTGCAATTGACCGCCAATTTCCACCCCTTTCTCATTGCAATCCTCCACTAACTGACTGCAACTTGCATTCCATCAGACTTACGAGTCCCTTTGAAGACACTGCCATCCACACCTGAGCCTAATTTAGATGCTTTATCAACGGTGTATTCATCTTCGAAACGTTTGTCAGTATCGGCAAGTTCTTTACAGAATAGGTGGTAGGTCATGTTTCACGCTACTTAATTTGACCTTTAGTTAGTTTAAACAGAATTCGGGGATATCGCACTAGCCCGAGTAGATTGCGTCTATTGAAGGGATAAACAACACAACACAATTAGATACGATTGTGGCGAATGCTCATTCTCATCACTGATCAGCCTCATCGACGAAGAATACAGCAGGACAGCACACACACTCAAGTAGTCATTTTCCATGCTGATGACTCAACTTTGATGGTGGTGGTGCTGATGTGGCGAGTTGTGTGTGTGAAGGGATGGAGAGGAAGTGTGAGATTGTGTGCGCCTACAACCTTGAGCATACCTCTACCTTCAGGTGACCAACCACAATTAGTGCTACATTCAGGCGCCAGACGCAACAGTGTGCTTTCCCGACTGTGTGCGCCTCTCTCGAGGCGAGCTGGTCAAACGAGAACACACAACGAAGAAGTTCCCCCAAACGCGAAGCTATGTGCTAACACAAAACGCAATCAAAAATAATTTGGCGTGCGATGGTGCTCGATTCGAACAACCTCGGCACAAACCTCAACGTACTAGTACGATTGGCAAGTGTGCAGGACGAGAACATACAAGTAACAAAGAAAGCGCACAAATCTGACTGACTGACTGACTTGCAGGCTAACTGGCCAACGGACGTGAGCTTAATTGCTGTGCGTTTGAGCCTTCAATTGCGCCTTGCATTCGAAAGCACAAAACGTAGAACTCGGTCGCGCCAGTGTGATGCACATGCACTGACCTGGACACATACAGACAAATCGACAAGCACACACACCACAATACCACTGAATAGCTCGACAAGTGCACGGTCATCTCTGCCCGAGTCAGCCTCAGCATTGAGTGGTGTCTGTGTTCGCTCGCTCGCCTTTCGTTCGTTTCTTTTCTCGCTCTTTCTGTCGAGGCAGAAGGGGCAAGAAATCCAAGAATCCAAAGTTCAAAATATAACTCGTTTGGATAGGCTTCTTGGTCGCTTACTGTCTCTCTCTCTCTCTCTCTCTCTCTCTCTCTCTCTCTCTCTCTCTCTCTCTCTCTCTCTTTCTTTCTTTTTCCTTCTCACTCTATGTCTCTCTGTCTGCCTGTCTAAACGTTCACAGAGCGTGCGCCCTGTGCACATCGTACATTATGTAACAGGGGTAGCTACACATAAAAGTAGAGGGGCAGACAGAGCAGCTCTGTATCTGCCTGTCCACTCTGCCTGCGGTGGCGTTCATGCGAGCACAACTGTACGTGATTGGCAATGCCACTCGAATTGAGCGTTGGTTTCGCTGATCTTATCATTTTGATGACTCTCAATACGGACGATCTTCGTAAATTGGTGGAGACTCTATCCGGAAAAAAAGAGATCAACATTTACATTCGTGTCCCTTGGAATATCCAACTTGCCTGGATTCTTGACAATGCAATTCAACTGCTGAAGAGTCTTTCCACCAGTCTGGTGGCAGTGGGCATTTTTATTTATTTCCCAGACAACAAACCTGTTTTCGGCAATAAGTTTGTGCCATCATTCGATTCGATTCATGGTCAGGTCAATCAATTGATCAACACAATCAATGGCATGGCACAGTTGAGCTACTTGTACTTTTCCGTGCTCAATTTCGATGAAGCCAAGAACATGCCAATGAATGCCTTTTCCATTTTTGGGCAACTCAAGCATTTGTACTTCCACACCTACCACTCACCGGACAGGGGACTTTTGGATTCACTTAACAACTTTGCACTCCACAATGAAGACATTGACACTATCCAGATTGTGAACGAAATGAATGGAGACAATCTTGAAGCATTGCGAGCAGACGAATGGGATGACAGATTCGATTTGTTGGTTGTGGAGGATCTCAACTACGACCAGTTGTTGCAGCTATGCACGAATCAGAGTTTGTCTCTCGAATATTTGCACGTAACAACGAATGAGAACTTGAGTCTCGGCCAGGTGATGCACTGTGCCTCGTTATTGTCTCTGGGCACTCTGCGAATCTATCTGCATGAAGCACCGACAGTGGATGAGGAGGTAATCGAGCCTGCAGACATGTCCAATCTTATCATCGTGTATGATGAGCACGTACCGAATCTGTTCCTTCACCGCTACTTGGCCAATCATGGCACACGAGTTGTGAAATCAGCTCGCGCCTATTCAAATCCATTCAAATGAGCATCATCTAAATGAATGAACGGATGTCTTACTTAGACTGAGATTTTAATTTAATTTAATTTATTATTCACTTATACACAAAGGGTTTTATGGGTGATGGGATTATTTACCAATTTATTGTATTGATTGTATTAATAAAGCGGATTTTAACGCAAATTGTCGTTTATTATTGTGCATCTTGGACTTACCTGATTGGCGGCGGCTCACTAACAACGGAAAGGTGAGCCACAAACGAGTCTATTGATCGACCTATCGATAAGAAATATAGAGCACAGGCCTGTGCTTACCTGTGTTCTCATTTCTCTCTATCCATCTCTCTATCCATCTCTCTCGTGATCTCTCTCGCGATCTCTCTCCCCCCTCGTTCGCCCTCTCTCGCCCTCTCTCGCCCCCTCTCGCCCTCTCTCGCCCTCTCTCGCCCTCTCTCGCCCTCTCTCGCCCTCTCTCTCCCTCTCTCGCCTTCTCTCGCCCTCTCTCGCCCTCTCTCGCCCTCTCTCGCCCTCTCTCTCTCTCTCTCTCTCTCTCTCTCTCTCTCTCTCTCTCTCTCTCTCGCCCTCTCTCTCCACACTGCCCAATCAACTGACCTTCGACGGTCAGTGGCACACCTTAAAGTGGCCTCTTGTGCTCGTGTTTCGTTTGGCAGCGTTCGTTCAATGGCTTCTTGTGTTATTTGTTCAGTTGGACGGGTCGACAATTGTTTGCACAACACGATACAATTGTTAGTAAATTGCACACAAGGACCCTCACACCGTGATCGTAATTGGGGGTTAGTGTTGCACCATCTGGATAAGGGTGCAAAGGTGTTCATTCATTAAGTAGACTGCATAAATCATTGTGCATTTATAGTCCTTTATTTATTGTGTGTGGGTGCATTGTCATGGATTCATGCTAATGTACTCACTTTACACGTCATGTACAGTGTTCCCATAATAATTATGTGTAAGTTCTCATAATGTTTTTCTTATCTATTTTTCATCATAGAAACCGAATCTGAAGTTAGTTTGGACGTAGCGCTGTGAAATCGCGAGTTTCCTAGAAGCATTTGGATATGTTGGATTTGCGCCTAAAATGTTGTTTTCCCTGTACAACTTTATATCGATATTCTTGGCTTTTTGCTGTTATCTTAGGTTTTAAGTATTATCTAACTGATTTTTCTGATTTATATTGACAAAATATGATTACTAAATAAACTAGAATAAGATTTAAGTTGATAGCATAAGAAAATAAGTGAAATAAAGTTATATATAACGTGTTCATAACCTTATCTCGGTATTCATCAGATAACTCGCGATTTCACAGCGCTACGCCCAAACTAACTTCAGATTCGGTTTCTACGATAAAAAATAGATAAGAAAAACATTATGAGAACTTACACATATTTATTGTGGGAACACTGTACATGGGGTGATTAGCACGTCGTTAGATACAAGTGATATGCCACTTAATAAGGTGTGACTGAGTAACGGGACAATTTATCAACAATCGCGAAAGTCACGTACTGGCCATAATAGCAGAAAGAGAGTGATTACGGTTGAGTGCGTACAAGCACTTACAGGTACAAGTGAGTGCGCTTGGTGTGGCGCTCGTGGATACTCGCGAGCTGTATGGATTTGTGTCTTGGCACATCGCCTCGTCGCTGCCACAAACCACCGCTCCCGCCTTGGTGCAATTGGGCAATGTTTCCTGTGTGCTTATGTTCGAATGGAAAGGTGTTTGCATTGGTGTGACAGAAGTGTGTGCCGAGTCGAATGCTAATGTGATATGCCAATGTGTATGTGACACATTGCTCGACCGTCTGGTTTGGTGTTCGCTGCCTCTTCTGAGTATGAGTTGATCGGGCTATCTAGACATGGTTGGGTGGTGTGTGTGCCACCGGGCAAGCTTGAGTCCTCTCATCAGTTGGAACAGAAGCAGTAAGTCCGCTAATCTCCTATCCATCCACTATGGCCACAAACCGGGGGACGGATAGTTGGATGTCCACCACTCCACCACTCTCATCGCCTCGTGCACAGTCTCGGATGTGACCAACGATGTTGCATCTCCAAGTCATACTTGGCATTTACTCCAATTGATGACTTGTCGTTGATCAATTTCTGACGGTTATTTGGTTTCTTTAAACCTGGTCGACATTTGTCAGTGCTGTTGCCGCCTTGCATATGAGTCTTGAGTGGCGAACAGACTTACAGGTCGAGCATTGTCTTAATTAATTACGAGCATCTTGACGGGCGATACGTTGGGTGCTTATGTTGTGTTTTGACTCGACGGACTAGCCGGCTGTTCCTGGTTCTGCAATAGAAATTAGATTAGAGGTTCAGTTGAATCATGGGAAAAAGAAAGATAGAGAATGTCGTGAGAGATAATAGCGTTAATGACTGTCAATGTGAAGTGCAGTTCATTGTGCACAATATCGAAATTGTCAAAACTCGTGATTGTCTCAAATGTCTTCACTAAGCGTGGTTAGGATAGGGTGTGGAGGGAGAGAGAGGGAGAGAGAGAGAGAGAGAGAGTGGGAGAGAGATGGCGAGAGAGAGAGAGAGAGAGAGAGAGAGAGAGAGAGAGAGAGAGAGAGAGAGAGAGAAACAAGCGTGTTTTGCTTACCAAGATCAGGTCGCCCACCACTGCCAACAACTGCCGAGTGGTCAGTTCGAATTGAGTTGTGATGTGGACTGGTTCAATTGGCAATTTGAGAGAGAAAAAAAGCCGTCAATGGCTTGCCTTCTGTGTACTGCCACTAATTCAGGTTGAGCTTTGGACCGGTAAGAATGGCGACAATGGCTCTGCACACAGTGTTGGAGTTGGTAGATGGACTCCTCGTCTGCGTACGGCCACTAATTCAGGTTGAGCTTTGGACCGGTAAAAATGGCAGCAGTGACTGCACACAGCAACGTCGTCGGAGGATTGCCTCTTCGTATTCGTACGGCCACTAATTCAGGTTGAGCTTTGCACAGGTAAGAATGGCGGCAGTGGCTCTGCACACAGTTTTGGAGTTTGTAGATGGGCTCCTCGTCTGCTTACGGCCACTAATTCAGGTTGAGCTTTGGACCTGTAAGAATGGTGGCAGTGGCTCTGCACACTGCATTGGCACAGGCTGATAATGGCAGTTGTCTCGGCTTGAATGCTGCGACAACTACTACAAAATGAATAAAATAGTTATCAACGATTCGTTGATTACGTTCTCTAAAAGTGCATTCTCCAATTACCTTTTCTGATAGTGGAGGTGTAGTGTGTCTTTTTTTGGCCCGGTTACAATGACCGTTTGTGGATGAACCAAGTCCAATTCTGCTATGTACACACAAACTTGTGCATGCATATGATCGTTGTTTTACCCTTACAATCAGCTGTCTCCAACAGGCAACGACGGAACTGATAAGATAAGTGAGATAAGAGAGGTATTGAGACTATAATACAAAACAAACACTTACATCGGTATCAGAAAGTACAGTCTCCATTCTGGGGTGTCGTACACGGCCAATCGAATGAGTGCAAACACTGCTGGTTACGGTGATGATGATGGTGATTGTGATGTGTCCTGATGATATGGGCTCTCGTCTCTCACCTCTCACCTCAGAATGAAGATGTCCTGTGTAGCTAAGCAGTCCCAACACGAAGCCCTACGCTCGAGCAGTCACGAGAAGTCACTAATCTCCGACTGTACCGTGACGGCACGCGCACGTACTCCCGACATTGACTAACGAGGACGTGTCTTTTGACGTTAAATGGTGAATCAAGTGCCTCATCTGGTTGTTGAGTAGTAATACTTATTGACAGTGACATGGCTTACTAACCGCACTGTGATGGCACACTGTGAAGAATGGTCACACTTCACACTAATGATCTTGCTGTGTCACGTTGTTCGGGTGACTGACAACCGCACTCGGAGTCCGCCACCCGTCTCGATTACGATCGTGTGCAAATGTGACTTTAACGTGACGGCTTGACGGTTGCCGGGCGATTTTGTGCTCGATTAGTGTTCGTGTTTACGCTAATGTAAGGAAGAAATGAACAAACTCCCACATTTGTGTCAACACTCAAGTGAATGCTTTCAACTTGGCAAAAGATTGGCCGATTAGGACACACGACGGGGAGAAGAAAAGGACAGACAGAACAGGACAAAATCAAAAAAAGCGACACTTGTTTGCGCACTTAGTTAATAATAAACGATCATTATATTAAAAGATAAAAAATCAAGACATAATAGGAATGTGAATGCAAATAATAAATGAGACACGAATCAAAAAAAAATATAACCGGATTAGGCACGTATGGATGGTAAACAGGGTGTTTGCTACTTAATCAACGTTGCATCTCACTATTCCTATTCATTTAGCGTTATGTAATAGTCAATCAATTTAAAAATATAAGTGGAAATAGTATAATTACTGGAATATGTGTCATAAAAGTGTGTGATTAATGTATCAAATCAAATTGTATAGACCTGTTTGCTGAATGGTCTCAGTACTGGAATCGGCTAAGGGGAGTCTACACTCTGCACTCTGTGCCTCTGCCATTTACCAATTGGCCGAGCTTGGTCCTGGTTTGCTTGACATCCAATCGAAAGATGCACCTCCTGCACTGGTCTCCATTGTCTCATCATCGGCATGTGCTGGATACAGTTCCCAAAGTTCAAGACAGTCATGGGTATTGGATCTATTTCAAAACACTTTCACACGATAGCTACCCTCAAACTGAACAGAACAGAGAACTTACCTGCAAACGGAACTTCCAATCGGCTTCAGAGCCAACATCACCGCTGGTAATGGTACGTTGAGTGCGAGTTCTGTTTTATATCCTCTCGGTACAACACAAATCGGAGTTTGTAAACTCCGTACCGATCTTTCTTTTCTTCTTTGACATCAAAGTACAAGTTAATTTGACGGGCACAGCAGCTCGGGTGGACATGACTTACGCGGCCATCATCAGCCAAGCGACAATTCAGGCAAATTCCGGACAATTCATTGCAAAAACGACAGGGCTTATTCTCATTCAGTGAGTCATGTTCAATATTTCGTGCTCCAAAAATGTAATTCCAAGCGGAGAAGCAATTTGCGTGTGCCCAAATTTTGGGGAAGATTCGTTCAAACACTCCACCATTCGCCTGGTGACATAGGAAGCAGGTCACCGACCGGTCGGGACTCAACAGACAGCGAGCACAGAGCCAGTTCCCTTCTTTAAGTTTTTCCTCGATGGCGGGTTGACGCACACACGAATTGTGCACCGAGAGGTTGCATGAGGCACAAATTGTAAGACTCTTATTAGGCCCGAGACAGACCATACAAAGACAGTCCTCAGCAGGTTTGACCGCCGCTGGAACACCAATTGCCAAATAGGAATTGTCTCGAAACGCGTCCAAAATTGCCGCAAACACATTCGGCTCAACTTGAGCGCCCGACTCCGTGTTCAATTTAGCCAAAACAGTCGAAAACAAGTAGTCGTCTCGTCCCAATATTCCTCTCACTAAATCGCTATACAAAAGCCGCTTGCTTGCTTCTAATTTGCCTCTAAAGGACTCAAATGCTTGCAATTCGTCAGCATTAGCATCTAGTTGCAAACCATTGCCAAATAGCATTCTAATCTCGGGGATAACACTTTTCTGATGATGGTCAATAAGTTCCAACGCGCTCATCGCAGACCGATCTGTCTCCTTTAAAATGAATGAAATCGAAAGCTCTATTAAGCACAACGAAGAAAGAACTAAAG
>JAKIJQ010000245.1:122500-172500 GCA_023373905.1 Rhizoglyphus robini | reverse complement strand
AAACAAAGTAAAAATAGTCACCATGTATTCGCGCGCCAGTTAGTTTTGTTGTTTTGACTTCTAATGCATTCGTATGAAGATGGCACTATCTCCTCTGCCTCGCCATCGTCATCTTTGACTAGTCTTTGGTATTGCACTGTTCTGTTTGGTTCGTTATCATCTAAATTGATGACATCGCATGCGTTGCAATCGCCAACCGCAGCACAAGCCAAACATCTTACAACGAATCACAGCCAAGGCCCTCAACACAATGAGACATTCAACGAGCAACTCCATTGTCTTGACACCACCACCAACAAAGTCGAGTACTTGACGGTACAAAGCATGCACACACACACAAACACGTGTGTTCCAGTATGCAAGGACATAAGCGGCATCAAAGCAGCAATCAACCGCCAAAACCAAACAAGACCAAGAAGAAGAGGAACGAATCTAAGAAGAAAAAATAGTCAACGCGAGGCCCGGGCTCGCTTTGACCTTTGTTCGAGTCAAACGAATCTTCGATGCAGTAGAGTACGTCCTCCTCATTCACTACCACCACCTCCAAGTGGTTCCAGTCGGCCATCGTACTCAACAACACATCATTTGCACAAACCAATTGCATTCAGTCAATACAGAACACATACAACAGAGCAACATGACCAGTGCAGTGATCATCATCATCAATTGAAAGTGTGCCACCGCCACCATTTAGCCACCAGACACGAAGCTGCTTAATGTTGACTGAAACACTAGCAGGACTTGCCCACAGAATACACTAATCATATTATATATATGTTCCAATAATAAACGATTGATCACGGGTGTCACATACTTGTCACTGAATATGCCGTGAATAGATTAAAGTCCATTTCTGTGTTGTGTGAAAGGAATGTGTGTTATGATCGAACACTTCGAGAACACACACATTGCCTCTAGTCGTTGCCATCGTTAGCTTGTTTTCTCGTGTCTTAACTGGAGCCCATTCTGGTTTAGCTATGGATCGATCAG
This sequence comes from Rhizoglyphus robini, assembly GCA_023373905.1. Taxonomy (NCBI): domain Eukaryota; kingdom Metazoa; phylum Arthropoda; class Arachnida; order Sarcoptiformes; family Acaridae; genus Rhizoglyphus; species Rhizoglyphus robini. The sequence continues at coordinate 171,510 of JAKIJQ010000245.1, read as the reverse complement.
GTGTGTGCGTCACATTACTTCCGTCGTTAGCGGAACTCGCTACGGTTCGTAGTTATTGTTGCACTCACATCCTATTGGTCTCTATGGTACAGCGAAAATTTTTGATGAAATTAATATCATATATAAAGAACCTCGAGAAAAGTTCGCTAACCTGTTTTGGTGCGCCAGTTCTTTTCAGGAACAAAGATCTAAAAGTTCAAAAATTAAAAAATGCACGAACCTCTATACGTGCATTACAGCGACACATTCTAGGAATTGGGCATTGTCGTTATGTGTACTTCTGGTATGGATTGTTTTCCCCCAAATTGTTGAATTTGCTCTTGATTGATTTATTTGTTTACAATTTTTGTAATATTCGCCATTACCAGTTACCAAAGTGCTTAAATAGATCTTTAATTTGATGCACTTGGTGTACAAATAGTTTTGCTTTGGTCATTTTTCAATAAATCCGGAGATGGTAAATGTCACTATTCTATTTGTAAAAATGATGTTGAGATTTTTAAAACTTCATATTCACGATAATACATGTCTGAATATGTCAAACAAACGAGATAATAAACCAAATCAATAGTACCATACCTCAGTAAAGCATGTGCCGTATGCATTGTCACAAGCATGAATACCTACTCGCGCATTATTTTTTTATGTTTTTTTGAATCTGATTATTTTTGTTCTAAGAACGAACTGGCAAACCAAAAGCTGTCAGGGAACTACCCTTAAGGTACTTTATATATAACACAAATTTCATCAAAAAATATAGCTGTACCACAGAGACCATGCGGTAGTCAGTCACTTGGCCTTATTGAGCAGATTGCATCAATTTGGATCACTTTCCTCAAGTGGCCACTTGAGCACATGCCAACCTTCAATTAGTTAGTGTTGCCTAATAAGCCTCCGCAGCAACACTACATAAAGACATCGGCTTTTGGTTTTTATTGGTTGGCAAAGTTTTGGTAACATCAAATTAGTGTTTGTTACTTTGGCTTCATTTCGATCACAAACGGTCTTTGATTGGCAATGGCCATGGCTACGAGTGGGCAATGGTAATGTGGTCCATAACTTGATATGTCTTCACTAACTGTCATCAATGTGTGTACTGGGACACACACACACACACACACACACACACACACACACACACACACACACAGAGACAGTGCCGATCGATGTGAGTGAGATTCGATCGGACAGACGAGCTGATGCACTCGTTCGGTGCAGTAAGGGTCACACTGCCACTCGAACGGACCGCCATGGTGTGATGTAGCCAAAACATGCGCAACATGTCCAGATTCTGATGTCTGAAGCGAGTTAGTCCCGCTCATCGTCTCTCGACCCCGAGCCCTGTCTCGGGTCCGTCTGATTTTGTCGTCGTTATCTCATCATACTTTCGAATCCATCGGTGCACTTGCACAGTGCAACCACCACCACAAAGCCTCTCAAAATGACCAAGGGCTCGTCGTTACCTTATCTCAATCACCTGTCGAGCGCTCATCTCAGGCACATCTCATGCAAGTGGCAGCTGCTGCTGCCGAGGCAGGAGGTGCCGCTTATGGACGCGACCCGACGGCGACTTCGGCATCGAACGCCGTTGACCTCAAGTACATGCATCCCCAGACGAACGGACACGCACTGAGTCAGAACCACTGGCTCGGCTCGGGTCTGCACGCCCGGGCCTGGGCGGAGGATCCGCTCACCAGAATCCAAATGGTCCGTCGGCGGGCGGCTTTCCGTGCGGCGCCCAATCAGATCGATTTACTTCTTAATATGGAGATGAAAATAAGCGAACACCGTCATTCTTCTTCCATCTCTCGTCCTGAATGATTCTCCCCTTTTAACCCTCTTCTTCTCTCTTATCTTGGATGTTTCCATCTCTTCTTCCCATTCCAACCCTTCAACCATTTGTTTGCTCAAACGTTACACCGGTTCATGATTTAAAAGCATCACCGCCATCATCTTCTACTTGATCATCATCATTATACCAATCAATGAATGCCATTCGGTAAGTACTTTTAAGTTTGTATTATTATTATTATTATTATTAGTCTACTGTATCACTATTCACTACACTTCACATCACTCCTTGCCATCAAGCTATGGGTCATCGATGGCATGTTTTTACTACACAAAATTTAGTCACACTATTTACCCTTCCACTTTAATATTTCTATTTTGTCCAAGCTCCATCTGTCACAAAGCGATTGATATCTTGCCAATACGTTTCCACCACTCACCCAGAAGCGGAGTACCCGTTCATGCCAGAGGTACAAAAGAAGACTCAAAAGTGGTGAGTGGTGGTGCTGCCGGCAAGCCGAGTTGCTAGAAGAAGAAGGTCCACGGTACAACGATGAAATCGCAACAGCAATCAAGTTCTTGATGCTGGTCCTGAATGTTCCTGAAGTTGGAACAAACCACTGATGAATTCTTTTTCTGGTCCACTCGTAGGTAAGTACATTCTTTGGTTTCTATGTTTTTAATGATAACTGGTGCTGTGTCTGTTTGGCTATCCGTTTATCTGCCTTATTTGACTGTCTCTCCACCATGTTACCAGAGATTGTCACAGGTCTCTGTCTCCGCACTCTGTGGCTCAACTAGTGCCGCTCTCAGCAGATTAGCCAATTCTATCCTTCGTTTGTCCTCTTCATGTAAACACCAAAACCTACTTATTCCACAGCATATCTCTCGATAGTGCCATTTGCTTCTACCACCAGCTCATCTACTTTAAGTGTTCACTAACCCTCAAGATTCTTGGTTAAACCCCACTCCAACACCAACAAACTTGTATGATTGAACGCGCTAATATTATTATCTATTTGCTTTCTAACTCTCGAGTTTATCTACTCATTCCCCTTCTCTATTCATTTTAAAGCTAAAAGACTCTGCTTTTTCCTTCACAGAACTAGGACGCAGACGGGATGCAATGCTGATTCGTCGCCCTGTGAATGAAGAATTAACCGGAATCCTTCACTGATTCGCCGTTAAAGCACAGCATTACTATACGAGCAATCACCTCAAAGATATGCCTTCAACTCCCAAGAATTCTCATTCCCACTCTTTAAAAACTGGCAATTTATCAAAGATAAATATTAATGTTAACTGATGCTTACAACGGATCTAAGGTCGTGTTCGGTGGATTCTTGTATGTATATCATTGCTTGTGTTGATTGCATTGCTAACTTAGTTTTGTTTAGCCACCGAACTGGCCGCTCCCGTGCCAAGTGGTTGGAGCCTGACCATGATGGAAAGGTCAAATTCGGTGGATTCGTGTAAGTATATCATTGCTTGTGTCTATTGCATTGCTAACTTAGTTTTGTTTAGCCACCGAACTGGCCGCTCCCGTGCCAAGTGGTTGGAGCCTGACCATGATGGAAAGGTCAAATTCGGTGGATTCGTGTAAGTATATCATTGCTTGTGTCTATTGCATTGCTAACTTAGTTTTGTTTAGCCACCGAACTGGCCGCTCCCGTGCCAAGTGGTTGGAGCCTGACCATGATGGAAAGGTCAAATTCGGTGGATTCGTGTAAGTATATCATTGATTGTATTGATTGCATTGCTAACTTAGTTTTGTTTAGCCACCGAACTGGCCGCTCCCGTGCCAAGTGGTTGGAGCCTGACCATGATGGAAAGGTCAAATTCGGTGGATTCGTGTAAGTATATCATTGCTTGTGTCTATTGCATTGCTAACTTAGTTTTGTTTAGCCACCGAACTGGCCGCTCCCGTGCCAAGTGGTTGGAGCCTGACCATGATGGAAAGGTCAAATTCGGTGGATTCGTGTAAGTATATCATTGATTGTATTGATTGCATTGCTAACTTAGTTTTGTTTAGCCACCGAACTGGCCGCTCCCGTGCCAAGTGGTTGGAGCCTGACCATGATGGAAAGGTCAAATTCGGTGGATTCGTGTAAGTATATCATTGCTTGTGTCTATTGCATTGCTAACTTAGTTTTGTTTAGCCACCGAACTGGCCGCTCCCGTGCCAAGTGGTTGGAGCCTGACCATGATGGAAAGGTCAAATTCGGTGGATTCGTGTAAGTATATCATTGATTGTATTGATTGCATTGCTAACTTAGTTTTGTTTAGCCACCGAACTGGCCGCTCCCGTGCCAAGTGGTTGGAGCCTGACCATGATGGAAAGGTCAAATTCGGTGGATTCGTGTAAGTATATCATTGCTTGTGTTGATTGCATTGCTAACTTAGTTTTGTTTAGCCACCGAACTGGCCGCTCCCGTGCCAAGTGGTTGGAGCCTGACCATGATGGAAAGGTCAAATTCGGTGGATTCGTGTAAGTATATCATTGCTTGTGTTGATTGTATTGCTAACTTAGTTTTGTTTAGCCACCGAACTGGCCGCTGCCCGTGCCAAGTGCTTGGTGAGCCTGACCATGATGGAAAGGTCGAGTTCGGTTGATTCGTGTAAGTATATCATTGCTTGTGTTGATTGTATTACTAACTTAGTTTTACTTAGCAACTTAACTGGCCGTGTCACATGCCAGCCACCACTCATCCAGAAGAGGAATGTTCCCGCCTATGCCAGAGGAACCAAAGAAAACTAAAAGTGGTGAGTGGTGGTGGTAGGCGCATCAATTTGGTTTAAGTTGGCAAAGATGACGAAACTCAGCAAGAAGCTATTTCTACAACCGAAGCATACCACCGAGGAGCACTGTGGTCACAGTGTCACAAAGCCGACGATCGACTTCAAAACTTGCCTGATGAAACAGCCCCAACCGAAGCATACAAAACAAAGATTCAAAAGTTAGTTGAATCGATTCAACTTAAAGCTATCAAAATGGAGTCTGCTCCTGTGACACATATCGAGGAGAAACTAGAAGCAATTCAAAATTTACAAGACGGATGGATTGTGCCGCGAAGCATACAAAACAAAGATTCAAAAGTTAATTGGGTCGAATCAACTTCAAGCTACCATATGAAGCTTATTCCACTAGTCTTCAAATGGATTTACTTTGACAACACACCAACCCACAAACTTATGATTCTATGCAAACTCACTCTCATGTTTGCCAAGATTCAAAGCCAGATGTATCCGCGCCCCTTCAAGTGCCATTTACTACACACAAGTACTCAAAGTATATGAAGCTTACTTCACGCGTACTCAAATGCGATCGAAAACATTACACGATGGATAATTTGTTGATTCATCTGTAATTTTTCTACTATTGGTCGCGTTTGTTTATCAGAAATAAACAATCATTCGGGATCAAAGTTTGATTCACTGTTGAAGAGCAGAATTCTACGAGCATATCCTCATAGATATTCCATCAACTCCCAAGAATTCCCATACCAACGCTTTTAAAAAAGAAATACTCATCAAAGTTGAATAGTTTAACAAATGCTCACAACGTATCTAAGGTCTTGTTCGGTGGATTAATGTAAGTATATCATTGCTATTGTGTTGATTGTATTACTAACTTAGTTTTGTTTAGCCACCGAACTGGCCGCTCCAGTGCCAAGTGGTTGGAGCCTGACCATGATGGAAAGGTCAAATTCGGTGGACTCGTGTAAGTATATCATTGCTTGTGTTTATTGCATGACTAACTTAGTTTTACTTAGCAACCGAACTGGATTTGTCCCATGCCAGCCACCACTTACCCAGAAGAGGATTGTTCCCGTCTATGCCAGAGGAACCAAAGAAAACTAAGTGATGAGTGGTGTTGGTAGGCGCATCCATTTGATTTCAGTTGGCAAAGATGAAGATACTTAACAAGAAGCTATTTCTACATCCGAATCATACCACCGAGGAGCACTGTGGTCACAGTGTCACAAAGCCGACGATCGACTTCAAAATTTGCCTGATGAAAAAGCCCCAACCGAAGCATACAAAACAAAGATTCAAAAGTTAATTGAATCGATTCAACTTCAAGCTACCATATATGAAGCTAATTCCACTAGTCTTCAAATGGATTTACGTTGACAACACACCAACCCACAGACTTATGATTCTATGCAAACTCACTCTCAAGTTTGCCAAGATTCAAAGCCAGATGTATCCGCACCCCTTCAAGTGCCATTTACTACACACAAGTACTCAAAGTATATGAAGCTTACTTCACGCGTATTCAAATGCGATCGAAAACATTACACGATGGATAATTTGTTGATTCATCTGTAATTTTTCTACTATTGGTCGCGCTTGTTTATCAGAAATAAACAATCATTCGGGATCAAAGTTTGATTCACTGTTGAAGAGCAGAATTCTACGAGCATATCCTCATAGATATTCCATCAACTCCCAAGAATTCCCATACCAACGCTTTTAAAAAAAGAAATACTCATCAAAGTTGAATAGGTTAACAAATGCTCACAACGTATCTAAGGTCTTGTTCGGTGGATTAATGTAAGTATATCATTGCTATTGTGTTGATTGTATGACTAACTTAGTTTTACTCAGCCACCGAACTGGCCCAACGACCTGGCAGTTAGCGAACCTAAACATGATGAAAAGGTCCAGTTCGGTGGAATCATGTGAGTATATCATTGCTTGTGTTGATTGAATGACCATTTTCGTTTTACTCAGCCACCGAACTGGCCCTGTCCAATGCCCAATTGTTGGATGTCTTAACCAATCTTGGAAAAGTCAAGTCTCGATCTAATCGAAATTGTGTTAGTGATCCCAGGTGTTGAAATGGACTTGGACAAGCTTCATGGTTAATTAAAGATGACACTGACTCCAATTACTGCGAAGTTAACGAACAAGAAGCATCGTTTCACAAGAAAGCTTCAACATATCCTATTCTTAAGTTGTTATCTGTCTAAGGGTTTTCTCATATTTTCTGTTATTTTGCACCTTTGGTGTGCCACTCAAGAGGAGCATCTCCTAAAAGATATTCCATCAACGTCAACCAAGAATTCTCATTCCCACTCTTTTACAAAATGAATACTAATCAAAGTTAAATAGGTTAACTAATGCTCACAACTGATTTGACATAATATTTACATTACACTACACTAAATGTAATTAACTCATCATGATCGATTGTAATTGACCCATTCAAATTTGTTAATCGAGATATGCCTAATTACCATTTTATATTTTAACAAAACTATTTGTATTCAATTGTGAATTGAAGTATTTTATGTAACCTCAATTTATAATAATATTGCAAATAAAATTTGTCTGACTTTGAGGCATTGAGCAATGGCATTGTATTGTCTGTCCGAGTAAGCTACTGAGCCAGTTGGAAGGTGAGACAGAACACCAGAGTAACCGCAACTGTCGAGCTATAATCACTTTGATTTAGCGACAATTTGGACGGCCTCGACAGCCACTTCGAGTTGACCAGTTCAACTTGATCAAGCACTACACAACACAGGCACACAGACACAAACCGCACTCGATCGAATCGGTACATTCATTCACTCGCGCACTGACTGGTGGCCCAACTCGACATTGAGTATTAACTGATATTGGATGTATTCAAGGATCAACTAATAATGCCACTGTTTTTGTACATCTTGCATTTGAGTTGTGCGGGTTTGTCGTTGAGCCTGTCACACTTATGGTTTGGGTGGTGGTGCTGCTGCTGTTGCTGGTGGTCGGCCGTCCGCGACACACTGTCCACACTAAATCCATTCAGGTGTGGACAAAGTCGGTGTGTTGAATGTAACCACTGAGTTGGGCCTGTCAAGTCAGGTCAATCGGTGTACGGTAAGAGAGTGAGACGGTGAGTTAGAAGTGACAAGTTAATGTACAAAGTGCAAAATGTGCTGATGATGATTGCAAAGCCCAATTTCGCTGGAAAAGGTCAATCGATGTACGACAAGAGTGTGAGACGGTGTGCTCCCGGAGCGTTCATCGATGTCTCCAAGCGGTCATCGATCTGCCACCAGCCAGTAGCCTCACTGAGCCATCATCGCCAACCAACCACCACCACACAACACATTCAATCGTTGTACGGGCGTTTTCTGTTGTTTTGTCTTTTACGAATTTCGGTTTCTGTCGAGCGCCTAAACACGAGCAGTGAACAATCACTTTCACAAACTGAGTTCGGTTCTCTCTCTCTCTCACTAAGAGAGAGCGAGAGAGAGGAGAGGGAGAGGGAGAGAGGAGAGAGAGAGGAGAGAGAGAGGAGAGAGAGAGAGAGAGAGAGAGAGAGAGAGAGAGAGAGAGAGAGAGAGGGGAGAGGGAGAGGGAGAGGGAGAGGGAGAGGGAGAGGGAGAGGGAGAGGGAGAGAGAGAGGGTGAGAGAAAGAGAGAGAGAGAGACGAAACCCTACCAAACCAAACCATCATCACCACCCAACAAACAACAGCAGCCTGGTCGAACAATGACTGCAGTAAACCCGGAAATAATGTAAGCAGACATCACCAACAACCGATCGAACGATCGCACTCACACAATTCGACCACCGAACTACCCTCTACACTATCTCTCTCATTAGTTTTGTTTATTTTATAATCGAGACAATGAACTGTGATATCGTTGTGTGGCTGCATGCTTCCCCATACCCATCCAGTTAGCGTGAAAAACATAAAAATGGAAAGTTCAATGCACAACCAAAAAAGTGCATACTCAATCACTCACAGTTGAGGTTGTGTCAAGGCATTGAACCGGCGTGCCTGATGTCAGATGGCTGTGATCCGAGACGAGCGTGTAATAATAATCATTGTTTTGTGTGCGAATGTATTGCTGTTCAATCACAGAATCTTACGTTGTAATTAAAAGTGTGCATCATAAATCAAACTAACTTGAGCACTGCGGACTGTCTTTCACTTTGCCTTCATTGGCCAATACATGTACTCGTGCTCTAGAAACGTACCTAGGCCAATCTACATTTGCTCTAACGGGGCAGCAGGTGACCAACCTCAAACACCGCTATTCTCTCTCCGCCACTGACCACTCACCTTCCCTAGGCCTTGCACCAAATTTGCAAATTGGTATGGAGATTGAGCACACACACCCAGAGAGAGAGAGTGCTTCCTTTTATATGTGTGAATGCAATTTCATGCATAATGGCTCAGTGTTTACTCTTGGAGGCATGCATGTTTGACACAAAAGAGATCTCATCATGTAGTGGGATTGTTGTTGTTAGTTTCAGTTTATATAGCATTTGTACAGTAAAGCATGCGTTAGGCGTAGGAGACGAATAGCCCGAACTGTTCGAGTTGTGTGAGCCCAAATTGTGCGACGAGGAGGAATTGCTCAGCTTGGACCGGAATGAGCTGCCCTTGGAGGAGCTACTTTTTGTGCTGCTGTTCGAGCCTTTGTTTGCTTTGTTGGACGGCTCTTGACTACTGGCGCGCTTCGATGTTGGCAGTGGCAAGTGCGAACTGTTGTTGCTGTGGCCACTGGCCGAACCGGAATAGGCCGACTGAGAGGAGCCATCCGAGTCAGTGCGGTACACGTCTTCGTGAGCCATCGAACCCAGTGCCGCAGCGTGCCGGTCAAAGTATTTCGATGCGGTCTTGATCTGTCCACTGTTGGACTTGCTCTGGAAGAACTGTTCATTATTGGCAATGACCGTATTCTTGTGCACTCGTGAGTCGGCACTCGATGGCGATGGTCGTGTGCTTGTGTGTGTGTGTGTGTGTGTGTGTGTGTGTGTGTGTGTGTGTGTGTGTGTGTGTGTGTGTGTGTGTGTGTGTGTGTGTGTGTGTGTGTGTGTGTGTGTGTGTGTGTGTGTGTGTGTGTGTGTGTGTGTGTGTGTGTGTGTGTGTGTGTGTGTGTGTGTGTGTGTGTGTGTGTGTGTGTGTGTGTGTGTGTGTGTGCCGTCGAGAGTATCTTCACTTCCCTGCGGCCATCACCTATCGAAATGCTGCCACACATCTCACAGCTGCAGCAGAGGGCCCCAATTCGCCAATCGAAGCCAACTGGCCCAGCATTGGTCTGGTGGCGTCCAGGACCGGCAGCCTTGCTGTCATCACCCATCGAAATGCTGCCACACATCTCACAGCTGCAGCAGAGTGCCCCAATCCGCCAATCGAACCAAACACAATGTGATAGTTTCTGGAGCGAATGTCGTTGTAGGACATCGATCGAACGGTAACTTTGAAGTTTGTGGTGGACATTGGCGAGTTTGGCTTTGGTGGTTTGTTGATTGGTGCGCGCTTGACAGCTTCTGCGAACGTGTTGTGTGTGAGAATCAAGTTTGTTTTGATTTCGGCCAATTCCGTCTTGATGTCTAGATTGGGAGCAGAACGAGAAGCTTCTCTAGATCCTTTCAACTCGCAGACGTCCTTTTTCACCTCCAATAAAACAGAGAGAATGGTTTCAGTGGGATTTTCTGACAAAATAGTGTTTTGGGACAAGAGTTTGTTGATTAGGTCCAATGAGGTTTTAACAAAATTCTGTCCGTGGGTTTTGGCTCTTGAGGTGGGAGTTTTATGAATGCTTAACTGAAACTCTTCAATAAGTGTTTTGAGCATTTCAATTGTATTAGTTGGTGTGAGAAAAGTGGGTGGTTCTATTTGCTGTTGGAGTTGAGTGGTTGGTGTGGTAGGGTTGTAGTCGTTTAGTTGGTTTGGAGTAGATGCAGATTTGGGGGCTCGGTTTGGAGCCATTTGAGTCGGTACTGAGTTCAACTGTTGTGGTCAGTGGTGGTTTCGTAGTCAGATGTGGAAGAGGAATTAGTTGCTCGTAAGCTTCTTTGAACTCAGATTCTTTTTTTCTTCATACGATGTGGGGTGCATCGAAGTTTGTAGGGTTGAGATGGTGGTAAGGGAGAGAGAGAACTGGCCTGGGAGTTGAGTGAGCCTTCTGTCGTGACAGCCACAAAGAGGGGTTGTGTTGTTTGTTGTGCCATTTGAACAGCTGGCTTTTTTTGTTGTTTCCATTGCACATGCGCTAACAGGCAGCTGGAAAGTGGTGGCAATTTGGGTGGATGAGGTGGGCGCTCGGCTCGGTGGAGGGTGGTTGGTGATGATAAGAATAGCAGGGCGTCAAGGCGTGATGAGTGGTTGAATGGCACTAAAGGTTCATTTTGGAGTTAACGGTGATGCAATTTACAAGCACGCAACAGCACACAGCGGAGGTCAAAAGGCGAATGAAGGCACACACAGCAGGGGCTCAAGGAGTAGATCATACTGTTGGATGTGTGAGTAGGCAGACCGATGACCGCTCGCACGGTGTTTCTGATTGTACGGTCGAGCACTTGGAGGCTAGCTTGCGGAATCTTTCTAAGTGGAGCAGCTTGTAGTGGATAAGTAAGTCGAGGCAACGCGTACTGATTGAGAATGTTCAATTTCTGATCTTTCTTCAGTAGCGGTGAGACTATCAGGTTGTTGGCGCATTCGGTGAACTTGGCGATGGCATCTTCCTCAAATACCAGTTCATTGTTGAAACTGTGACCGAGATACTTGATCACCGTGTTACCATCGATACATTTGATGGTCATATCGTCGATGGATAGTTCGCCCGGGATCAACTTGCCCTTCTCGACATTGATGGCAATGCTCTTTTTCGGGTTCACTTCCAGACCAATAGTTTGAAATAGTCGCCGGGTCAACTCCACAATCCGTCTGGTACCATCCTCCGAGCCGGAAGTGACCGAGAGAGAGAGAGAGAAAGGTAGAGAGAGTTCCGTCGTCGTTGTCGAGTGCTGCCGATCGGATAGACCAATTACATTCAATGACTTGAGTGAGACATCACTTTGCCAAGATAGACAACCCGAATCACTTTCGCTTGTACATTGCACTGTCCAGTCGGCCAATTGGGGTTGGTCATACGTGGCCACCATCGAACAAAATCGATTTTGTATATCTCGGAGAATAGAAGCAACAACAACAAATGGCTATTATATTATTGGGCAGTATAATTAATGATTGGGCAGTAATAAATATATTTGAGCTGTAATCAATATAGTTGGTAAGTTACATAATTATAAATTTGTAGTGTATAAAATAAATATTGGGCAGAAAACCATGAGCAGTTACTAAGGGCAGGGTGATTAAATTACCCCCTAATTGGTTACTTTTCAGTGGTTAGTTACCCAATTTATTATTTCCCATTAATTAGTTACCATAATAGCTTACTTTCTTAAAGTTAGTTACCCCAATTGGTAATTTCCTTTCCCTAGTCACTTAGATAACTGGTCATTATTGAAAATACTGTCAATATATTAAAAAAAACTGCCTTTATATTAATATAACTGCCAACTTATTTATAATACTGCCAGGTGGATACTGCCAATTAATTAAACCAACTGCCCATTAATTTAAAATACTGCCTTTTTACCTTAAGATTTACTGCCAAATAATTTAAAAAATACTGCAAATTTAAATGAGAGCCAACAACAACAACGACAACAGCCATCCATCAGCTGCATCACCTTCAATCTACACATATGTACATCATGGTAAAGTGTGTTTGCCTTGTGCTTAATGTCTATACATTACCTCGTCCACCTTGTCCCCGTTCTCAATTGGTGGAGATGATCAACTCACTAACTGGAACACGACGATACAGCAATCGAAGAAGAATAGACTTTGATTGCCGCTTCTGCTCGTCGCCCACTGACTCTCAGTGCATCTATGAGTGCCAGGTCAGGGCGTCTGCTCGGACCACAACTACAATGAACTTTACAAGTTGTAGCCACAATAACAACAACATCACGGACAGCAGCAGCAGAGTTCTAAGGTGGCCAATGGCCACTGGCCATCCACATCTTCGCTACCGTCGACCTCGTCATCGAAGCTGTGCTTCACCTCACTGGACAGTGCACCCGGACGCAAGCCCAAACACTGGCCCGACCAACACAGGGCCCTCCTTTATGTCGCCTTCAAGTTCGTTGATTGAAGGCATCCTCCCGGTGACCACCACCACCACAACTGGTGGCAAAGTGCACGAGATCAACAACAACAACTCGGCGAGCAGCAGTGCGGCGAGCCTGTACGAGTCGACCTACCATCGGTACGGCAGTGAGCATTATCATCGATAGGCCTCACAGGCCAACATGGCGGCATATCTGCACAGTCAGCAGCACCATCACGGCGAGATGTCCCTGTCGGGCTTCATGTACTAGCCGGACACGGCTCAATATTACGGCACGTACGGTGGCAATGAGGCATCGCCCTTCGCGTGCTACGACTACGGGCGTGCACCCACATGAGGCCTTGACCCACTATGCCTCACACGTGACCAGTGGGGGCGACATTGATCTCGAGTTTCATACGGTGTGTGCCTCCCAGAGTGGCATGTTGGAGTGTACCAGGCCAAACAAGGACAAACTACACCTACACAAAACACGCAATGCAGTGCTGCTGCAATAACACCTTCGACACGCAAGCCCGAATCGAGTTTAGTTCATTCTGGTCAGCGTCCATGTGTTCAGCACCGGGCAGGCCACTGCCGCCCCCACATTTCTTGCACCCACCCTTACTTTGAGACACTTGGAATGGATATTGACTTGTGGCTAGTGACCCAAGTGACAGGAGACCTGCGAGCACATATAGAAGTGTACTTGTCTTGAACTGATCTTAGGTTGACGGTATCAATTGACAACTCAACTGACCAGTTGGAACATTTGCCCCTGGACAGCTGACTTGAGACATTGCATCAAGTGAGTACCAACATTGTGGCAACTTTACAAGTTGTAGCCACAATCACAACAACATCATGGACTGCAGAAGCAGAAGCAGACTTCTTCGGTGTGGCCATCCACATCTTCGCTACCGTCGACCTCGTCATCGAACCTGTGCTTCACTTCACTGGACAGTGCACCCGAGCGAAAGGCCAACACTGGTCCGTCTAATACAGGGTCCTTCTTAAAGTCGCCTTAATGTCGCCTTCAAGTTCGTTGATTGAAGGTATCCTTATGGGGACTACCACCACAGCTGGTGGCAAAGTGCACGAGATCAACAACAACAACTCGGGAGCAGCAGTGCGGCGAGCCTGTTCGAGTCGACCTACCATCGGTACGGTTGTGAGCATTATCATCGCTCTGTTTCGTTGGCCAACATGGCCGCATATCTACACAATATAGCAGCACCATGGTGTCTGTGTCTGGCTTCATGTACTCGCCTGACATTACTCAATGTTACGGTTCGTACGGTGGCAACGAGGCATGGCCCTTCGCATCGTACTACGACAATCCTGGCGTGCACCCACAGGAGGACCTGACACACTATGCCTCGCACGTGGCCAATGGGGGCGACATTGACCTCGACTTTGGTACTGTGTGTCTCCCAGAGTGGCATGTTAGTAGTACGATCTTGACCAGGTGATTAGACACGAGCTCAGTGTGAATGGCTCGCTTAACTTCGGTCTGATCTCTAACGGAACTAACGCAGATTCTACCACTTCCACAACGTCCACCACACCCAGATCGCACCAGATCGTTTAGCCACTAAACCAGCGAACACCACTTTGAAGCGAACTACCGTAACATATTAATTATTGATGCTCATATCCTCAAACAGTAATTCATCATTGTGTTGGGTGTCTGTGTGTGACTGGGTACCGTGTGTACTGTAAGCACAGTGTTCGCCTCGGAATTAAGGAAGACATTCAACAGTACTGATTCCATTCTCAAGCTGTCTCATTTAGATCACAACAACAATAATAAGGAACACACACACACACACACACACACACACACACACACACTCGTTTACAGTCTCGAATGTGACCATCGACTCGAGGACGTATGACTGTTTGTGGTACTGTAATTGAAATTGGATTAGATGAGTAATTGACCAAGGAGAAAGAGGGAGAGAGAGAGAGAGGGCGGGAGAGAGAGAGAGGGCGAGAGAGAGGGCGAGAGAGAGGGCGAGAGAGAGGGCGAGAGAGAGGGCGAGAGAGAGGGCGAGAGAGAGGGCGAGAGAGAGAGAGGGCGAGAGAGAGGGCGAGAGAGAGGGCGAGAGAGAGGGCGAGAGAGAGAGAGAGAGAGAGAGAGAGAGAGAGAGAGACTCATAACCACCAGACAGTTGGCCATTTCACGAGCTTCAACCATTCTCTTTGTGGTTGAGAGTAGTGAGCATTGTGTCGTTTATGGCACACAGGCACACTGGTGCAAATGTGTGCACATTGTACAGTAGTGTAAGGTGATGATGATGATGAGGCAATCTAGTTCGAATCTGGCGACGCTGTGGGATTGAGCGCCAATGCTAACCAAACTCCATTTACACCCAACTATATGTTCACTGACACTGTTTTGCTTACCTTGTTTTCAGTATATTCTTTTAGTCAACACGCATACCAACCAACAAAATGGTACAGGCTGGCATCATCTGCTCAAAGTGGCCATTCTCGCTCGGCCTGCCTAATCAGGTAATCTCTTTGACTCGTGTTTAATTTATTATGCATTTACACTCTTTGAAATTTAATCTCTTAATATAATTATCGTTTATTAACTAACAAGTAAGTGTAAGCGTTGCATACAAGTTTTGCTTTCTTTAGGAATGTCCTGTCTGTTGATCCTCTTCTTCTTCCGTTTTGTGTACTTATCGGCAATCTTTCATCAAATTGTAGCATTCACTTGAGTGTAAACAAGTGTTTGGCGTGTTTACTTTAAGCCATTTGAGAGGCATCGAATGTGTAAGTCAAGACAGACTCACAAATAGAGCACAAATCGCATTACAACCGTCAAACCGTCTCTTTGATGTCACACGTCGAGATGGGTGGCTGTCTCCGTGAACGGTTGTCATTCACCCGAATAGCCACGTGCACAACAAGATGAGAAGTATGAAGTGTGACCATTTTGCGCTGTGTGCCATCGCCATGATAAGTAAGCCATGCCACAGTCAACAAGCAATACTCTGTGTGTACAATAACCAAATGAGGCGCTTGATACACCATTTAACGTTAAAGTGACGTTTTCATGTGTTAGAGTCTAGAGAACGGACGCGTGCCGACACCGAACAGTTGTCGATTAGTGCTGTGACGACTCGAGTGTAGGGCTTCGAGCTGTACTTTGATTTGTATTCTGCTATACTCTACCAGCGTTCAAGCAACTCCTGTCGACCCAATTATTGGAATTGTCCGAATGGACAGTGAGCAGCATTGAACAAAGTCATCTATATCTTGTCTGTAAGTAAATATTTATCTAAACATCTACTCAATTGACCACAAATGGACCAATGCGACTGTGGTCTGGCTATGCAAGACACAACCATTGCTTCGTGTCACATCGAATGCACACGACACCAGTGACAACTACAAGCCAGGCACAATTCAACCACTCAATTGACCACAAATGGAACAATGCGACAGTGGTCTGGCTAGGCAAGACACATCCATTGCTTCGTGTCACATCCACTGACCATGGCACCAGTGACAACTACAAGCCAGGCACAATTCATCAACTCAATTGACCACAAATGGAACAATGCGACAGTGGTCTGGCTAGGCAAGACACATCCATTGGTCGGCATCACATCGAATGCACACGGCACCAGTGCTAACGGCAAGTCAGGCACAATCCATCCACTCAATTCACCACAAATGGAACAATGCGACAGTGGTCTGGCTAGGCAAGACACAACCATTGCTCCGTGTCACATCGAATGCACACGACACCAGGGACAACTACAAGCCAGGCACAATTCATCCACTCAATTGACCACAAATGGAACAATGCGACAGTGGTCTGGCTAGGCAAGACACATCCATTGGTCGGCATCACATCGAATGCACACGGCACCAGTGCTAACGGCAAGTCAGGCACAATCCATCCACTCAATTCACCACAAATGGAACAATGCGACAGTGGTCTGGCTAGGCAAGACACAACCATTGCTCCGTGTCACATCGAATGCACACGACACCAGTGACAACTACAAGCCAGGCACAATTCATCCACTCAATTGACCACAAATGGAACAATGCGACAGTGGTCTGGCTAGGCAAGACACATCCATTGGTCGGCATCACATCGAATGCACACGGCACCAGTGCTAACGGCAAGTCAGGCACAATTCATCCACTCAATTGACCACAAATGGACCAATGCGACAGTGGTCAGGCTAGGCAAAACACATCCATTGCTTCGTGTCACATCCACTGACCATGGCGCCAGTGACAACTACAAGCCAGGCACAATTCATAAACTCAATTGACCACAAATGGACCAATGCGACTGTGGTCAGGCTAGGCAAGACACATCCATTGCTCCGTGTCACATCCACTGACCATGGCACCAGTGCTAACGGCAAGTCAGGCACAATTCATCCACTCAATTGACCACAAATGGACTAATGCGACAGTGGTCAGGCTAGGCAAAACACATCCATTGCTTCGTGTCACATCCACTGACCATGGCAGCAGTGACAACTACAAGCCAGGCACTGTTCATCTACTCAATTGACCACAAATGGAACAATGCGACAGTGGTCAGGCTAGGCAAAACACATCCATTGCTCCGTGTCACATCGAATGCACACGACACCAGTGACAACTACAAGCCAGGCACAATTCATAAACTCAATTGACCACAAATGGACCAATGCGACTGTGGTCAGGCTAGGCAAGAAACATCCATTGCTTCGTGTCACATCCACTGACGATGGCACCAGTGACAACTACAAGCCAGGCACTGTTCATCTACTCAATTGACCACAAATGGACCAATGCGACTGTGGTCAGGCTAGGCAAAACACATCCATTGCTCCGTGTCACATCGAATGCACACGACACCAGTGACAACTACAAGCCAGGCACAATTCATAAACTCAATTGAGCACAAATGGAACAATGCGACAGTGGTCTGGCTAGGCAAAACACATCCATTGGTCGGCATCACATCGAATGCACACGGCACCAGTGCTAACGGTAAGTCAGGCACAATTCATCCACTCAATTGACCACAAATGGACCAATGCGACAGTGGTCAGGCTAGGCAAAACACATCCATTGCTTCGTGTCACATCCACTGACCATGGCACCAGTGACAACTACAAGCCAGGCACTGTTCATCTACTCAATTGACCACAAATGGAACAATGCGACAGTGGTCAGGCTAGGCAAAACACATCCATTGCTTCGTGTCACGTCCACTGACCATGGCACCAGTGACAACTACAAGCCAGGCACTGTTCATCTACTCAATTGACCACAAATGGACCAACGCGACAGTGGTCTGGCTAGGCAAGACACATCCATTGCTTCGTGTCACATCCACTGACCATGGCACCAGTGACAACTACAAGCCAGGCACTGTTCATCTACTCAATTGACCACAAATGGACCAATGCAACTGTGGTCAGGCTAGGGCAAAACACATCCATTGCTCCGTGTCACATCGAATGCACACGACACCAGTGACAACTACAAGCCAGGCACAATTCATAAACTCAATTGACCACAAATAGAACAATGCGACAGTGGTCTGGCTAGGCAAGAAACATCCATTGCTTCGTGTCACATCTACTGACCATAGCACCAGTGACAATTACAAGCCAGGCACAATTCATAAACTCAATTGACCACAAATGGAACAATGCGACAGTGGTCTGGCTAGGCAAGACACAACCATTGCTCCGTGTCACATCGAATGCACACGGCACCAGTGCTAACGGCAAGTCAGGCACAATTCATCCACTCAATTGACCACAAATGGACCAATGCGACAGTGGTCAGGCTAGGCAAGACACATCCATTGCTCCGTGTCACATCGAATGCACACGACACCAGTGACAACTACAAGCCAGGCACAATTCAACCACTCAATTGACCACAAATGGAACAATGCGACAGTGGTCTGGCTAGGCAAGACACATCCATTGCTTCGTGTCACATCCACTGACCATGGCACCAGTGACAACTACAAGCCAGGCACTGTTCATCTACTCAATTGACCACAAATGGACCAATGCGACTGTGGTCAGGCTAGGCAAAAACACAACCATTCCTCCGTGTCACATCGAATGCACACGACACCAGTGACAACTACAAGCCAGGCACAATTCAACCACTCAATTGACCACAAATGGAACAATGCGACAGTGGTCTGGCTAGGCAAGACACATCCATTGGTCGGCATCACATCGAATGCACCCGGCACCAGTGCTAACGGCAAGTCAGGCACAATTCATCCACTCAATTGACCACAAATGGACCAATGCGACAGTGGTCAGGCTAGGCAAAACACATCCATTGCTTCGTGTCACATCCACTGACCATGGCACCAGTGACAACTACAAGCCAGGCACAATTCATAAACTCAATTGACCACAAATGGACCAATGCGACTGTGGTCAGGCTAGGCAAGACACATCCATTAATCCGTGTCACATCCACTGACCATGGCACCAGTGCTAACTACAAGCCAGGCACTGTTCATCTACTCAATTGACCACAAATGGAACAATGCGACTGTGGTCTGGCTAGGCAAGAAACATCCATTGCTTCGTGTCACATCCACTGACAATGGCACCAGTGACAACTACAAGCCAGGCACTATTCATCTACTCAATTGACCACAAATGGACCAATGCGACTGTGGTCAGGCTAGGCAAGACACATCCATTGCTCCGTGTCACATCGAATGCACACGACACCAGTGACAACTACAAGCCAGGCACAATTCATAAACTCAATTGAGCACAAATGGAACAATGCGACAGTGGTCTGGCTATGCAAGACACAACCATTGCTTCGTGTCACATCGAATGCACACGACACCAGTGACAACTACAAGCCAGGCACAATTCAACCACTCAATTGACCACAAATGGAACAATGCGACAGTGGTCTGGCTAGGCAAGACACATCCATTGCTTCGTGTCACATCCACTGACCATGGCACCAGTGACAACTACAAGCCAGGCACAATTCATAAACTCAATTGACAACAAATGGAACAATGCGACAGTGGTCTGGCTAGGCAAGACACATCCATTGGTCGGCATCACATCGAATGCACACGGCACCAGTGCTAACGGCAAGTCAGGCACAATCCATCCACTCAATTCACCACAAATGGAACAATGCGACAGTGGTCTGGCTAGGCAAGACACAACCATTGCTCCGTGTCACATCGAATGCACACGACACCAGTGACAACTACAAGCCAGGCACAATTCATAAACTCAATTGACCACAAATGGAACAATGCGACAGTGGTCTGGCTAGGCAAGACACATCCATTGGTCGGCATCACATCGAATGCACACGGCACCAGTGACAACTACAAGCCAGGCACAATTCATAAACTCAATTGACCACAAATGGAACAATGCGACAGTGGTCTGGCTAGGCAAAACACATCCATTGCTCCGTGTCACATCGAATGCACACGACACCAGTGACAACTACAAGCCAGGCACAATTCATAAACTCAATTGATCACAAATGGAACAATGCGACAGTGGTCTGGCTAGGCAAGACACATCCATTGGTCGGCATCACATCGAATGCACACGGCACCAGTGCTAACGGCAAGTCAGGCACAATTCATCCACTCAATTGACCACAAATGGAACAATGCGACAGTGGTCTGGCTAGGCAAGACACATCCATTGCTTCGTGTCACATCCACTGACCATGGCACCAGTGACAACTACAAGCCAGGCACAATTCATAAACTCAATTGACCACAAATGGAACAATGCGACAGTGGTCTGGCTAGGCAAGAAACATCCATTGCTTCGTGTCACATCCACTGACGATGGCACCAGTGACAACTACAAGCCAGGCACTGTTCATCTACTCAATTGACCACAAATGGACCAATGCGACTGTGGTCAGGCTAGGCAAAACACATCCATTGCTCCGTGTCACATCGAATGCACACGACACCAGTGACAACTACAAGCCAGGCACAATTCATAAACTCAATTGACCACAAATGGAACAATGCGACAGTGGTCTGGCTAGGCAAGACACATCCATTGCTTCGTGTCACATCCACTGACCATGGCACCAGTGACAACTACAAGCCAGGCACAATTCATAAACTCAATTGATCACAAATGGAACAATGCGACAGTGGTCTGGCTAGGCAATACACATCCATTGGTCGGCATCACATCGAATGCACACGGCACCAGTTCTAACGGCAAGTCAGGCACAATTCATCCACTCAATTGACCACAAATGGACCAATGCGACAGTGGTCAGGCTAGGCAAAACACATCCATTGCTCCGTGTCACATCGAATGCACACGACACCAGTGACAACTACAAGCCAGGCACAATTCATAAACTCAATTGACCACAAATGGAACAATGCGACAGTGGTCTGGCTAGGCAAGACACATCCATTGCTTCGTGTCACATCCACTGACCATGGCACCAGTGACAACTACAAGCCAGGCACTGTTCATCTACTCAATTGACCACAAATGGACCAATGCGACTGTGGTCAGGCTAGGCAAAACACATCCATTGCTCCGTGTCACATCGAATGCACACAACACCAGTGACAACTACAAGCCAGGCACAATTCATAAACTCAATTGACCACAAATGGAACAATGCGACAGTGGTCAGGCTAGGCAAAACACATCCATTGCTTCGTGTCACATCCACTGACCA
Source organism: Rhizoglyphus robini (assembly GCA_023373905.1). Lineage (NCBI taxonomy): Eukaryota > Metazoa > Arthropoda > Arachnida > Sarcoptiformes > Acaridae > Rhizoglyphus > Rhizoglyphus robini. The sequence goes on along the minus strand of JAKIJQ010000245.1, from coordinate 150,091 downwards.
TGGCACCAGTGACAACTACAAGTCAGGCACAATTCATCCACTCAATTGACCACAAATGGACCAATGCGACTGTGGTCAGGCTAGGCAAAACACAACCATTCCTCCGTGTCACATCGAATGCACACGACACCAGTGACAACTACAAGTCAGGCACAATTCATCCACTCAATTGACCACAAATGGACCAATGCGACAGTGGTCAGGCTAGGCAAAACACATCCATTGCTTCGTGTCACATCCACTGACCATGGCACCAGTGACAACTACAAGCCAGGCACAATTCATAAACTCAATTGACCACAAATGGACCAATGCGACTGTGGTCAGGCTAGGCAAGACACATCCATTGCTCCGTGTCACATCCACTGACCATGGCACCAGTGCTAACGGCAAGTCAGGCACAATTCATCCACTCAATTGACCACAAATGGACTAATGCGACAGTGGTCAGGCTAGGCAAAACACATCCATTGCTTCGTGTCACATCCACTGACCATGGAAGCAGTGACAACTACAAGCCAGGCACTGTTCATCTACTCAATTGACCACAAATGGAACAATGCGACAGTGGTCTGGCTAGGCAAGAAACATCCATTGCTTCGTGTCACATCCACTGACGATGGCACCAGTGACAACTACAAGCCAGGCACTGTTCATCTACTCAATTGACCACAAATGGACCAATGCGACTGTGGTCAGGCTAGACAAAAACACATCCATTGCTCCGTGTCACATCGAATGCACACGACACCAGTGACAACTACAAGCCAGGCACAATTCATAAACTCAATTGACCACAAATGGAACAATGCGACAGTGGTCTGGCTAGGCAATACACATCCATTGCTTCGTGTCACATCCACTGACCATAGCACCAGTGACAACTACAAGCCAGGCACTGTTCATCTACTCAATTGACCACAAATGGAACAATGCGACAGTGGTCTGGCTAGGCAATACACATCCATTGCTTCGTGTCACATCCACTGACCATAGCACCAGTGACAACTACAAGCCAGGCACTGTTCATCTACTCAATTGACCACAAATGGACCAATGCGACTGTGGTCAGGCTAGGCAAAACACATCCATTGGTCGGCATCACATCGAATGCACACGGCACCAGTGCTAACGGCAAGTCAGGCACAATCCATCCACTCAATTGACCACAAATGGAACAATGCGACAGTGGTCTGGCTAGGCAAGACACATCCATTGCTTCGTGTCACATCCACTGACCATGGCACCAGTGACAATTACAAGCCAGGCACAATTCATAAACTCAATTGACCACAAATGGAACAATGCGACAGTGGTCTGGCTAGGCAAGACACAACCATTGCTCCGTGTCACATCGAATGCACACGGCACCAGTGCTAACGGCAAGTCAGGCACAATTCATCCACTCAATTGACCACAAATGGACCAATGCGACAGTGGTCAGGCTAGGCAAAACACAACCATTCCTCCGTGTCACATCGAATGCACACGACACCAGTGACAACTACAAGCCAGGCACAATTCAACCACTCAATTGACCACAAATGGACCAATGCGACAGTGGTCAGGCTAGGCAAAACACAACCATTCCTCCGTGTCACATCGAATGCACACGACACCAGTGACAACTACAAGCCAGGCACTGTTCATCTACTCAATTGACCACAAATGGACCAATGCGACTGTGGTCAGGCTAGGCAAAACACAACCATTCCTCCGTGTCACATCGAATGCACACGACACCAGTGACAACTACAAGCCAGGCACAATTCAACCACTCAATTGACCACAAATGGAACAATGCGACAGTGGTCTGGCTAGGCAAGACACATCCATTGGTCGGCATCACATCGAATGCACCCGGCACCAGTGCTAACGGCAAGTCAGGCACAATTCATCCACTCAATTGACCACAAATGGACCAATGCGACAGTGGTCAGGCTAGGCAAAACACATCCATTGCTTCGTGTCACATCCACTGACCATGGCACCAGTGACAACTACAAGCCAGGCACAATTCATAAACTCAATTGACCACAAATGGACCAATGCGACTGTGGTCAGGCTAGGCAAGACACATCCATTGCTCCGTGTCACATCCACTGACCATGGCACCAGTGCTAACGGCAAGTCAGGCACAATTCATCCACTCAATTGACCACAAATGGACTAATGCGACAGTGGTCAGGCTAGGCAAAACACATCCATTGCTTCGTGTCACATCCACTGACCATGGAAGCAGTGACAACTACAAGCCAGGCACTGTTCATCTACTCAATTGACCACAAATGGAACAATGCGACAGTGGTCTGGCTAGGCAAGAAACATCCATTGCTTCGTGTCACATCCACTGACGATGGCACCAGTGACAACTACAAGCCAGGCACTGTTCATCTACTCAATTGACCACAAATGGACCAATGCGACTGTGGTCAGGCTAGGCAAAACACATCCATTGCTCCGTGTCACATCGAATGCACACGACACCAGTGACAACTACAAGCCAGGCACAATTCATAAACTCAATTGACCACAAATGGAACAATGCGACAGTGGTCTGGCTAGGCAAGACACATCCATTGCTTCGTGTCACATCCACTGACCATGGCACCAGTGACAACTACAAGCCAGGCACAATTCATAAACTCAATTGATCACAAATGGAACAATGCGACAGTGGTCTGGCTAGGCAATACACATCCATTGGTCGGCATCACATCGAATGCACACGGCACCAGTTCTAACGGCAAGTCAGGCACAATTCATCCACTCAATTGACCACAAATGGACCAATGCGACAGTGGTCAGGCTAGGCAAAAACACAACCATTCCTCCGTGTCACATCGAATGCACACGACACCAGTGACAACTACAAGCCAGGCACAATTCAACCACTCAATTGACCACAAATGGAACAATGCGACAGTGGTCTGGCTAGGCAAGACACATCCATTGGTCGGCATCACATCGAATGCACCCGGCACCAGTGCTAACGGCAAGTCAGGCACAATTCATCCACTCAATTGACCACAAATGGACCAATGCGACAGTGGTCAGGCTAGGCAAAACACATCCATTGCTTCGTGTCACATCCACTGACCATGGCACCAGTGCTAACGGTAAGTCAGGCACAATTCATCCACTCAATTGACCACAAATGGACCAATGCGACAGTGGTCAGGCTAGGCAAAACACATCCATTGCTTCGTGTCACATCCACTGACCATGGCACCAGTGACAACTACAAGCCAGGCACTGTTCATCTACTCAATTGACCACAAATGGAACAATGCGACAGTGGTCAGGCTAGGCAAAAATACATCCATTGCTTCGTGTCACGTCCACTGACCATGGCACCAGTGACAACTACAAGCCAGGCACTGTTCATCTACTCAATTGACCACAAATGGACCAACGCGACAGTGGTCTGGCTAGGCAAGACACATCCATTGCTTCGTGTCACATCCACTGACCATGGCACCAGTGACAACTACAAGCCAGGCACTGTTCATCTACTCAATTGACCACAAATGGACCAATGCAACTGTGGTCAGGCTAGGCAAAACACATCCATTGCTCCGTGTCACATCGAATGCACACGACACCAGTGACAACTACAAGCCAGGCACAATTCATAAACTCAATTGACCACAAATAGAACAATGCGACAGTGGTCTGGCTAGGCAAGACACATCCATTGCTTCGTGTCACATCCACTGACCATAGCACCAGTGCTAACGGTAAGTCAGGCACAATTCATCCACTCAATTGACCACAAATGGACCAATGCGACAGTGGTCAGGCTAGGCAAAACACATCCATTGCTTCGTGTCACATCCACTGACCATGGCACCAGTGACAACTACAAGCCAGGCACTGTTCATCTACTCAATTGACCACAAATGGAACAATGCGACAGTGGTCAGGCTAGGCAAAACACATCCATTGCTTCGTGTCACGTCCACTGACCATGGCACCAGTGACAACTACAAGCCAGGCACTGTTCATCTACTCAATTGACCACAAATGGACCAATGCGACTGTGGTCAGGCTAGGCAAAACACATCCATTGCTCCGTGTCACATCGAATGCACACAACACCAGTGACAACTACAAGCCAGGCACAATTCATAAACTCAATTGACCACAAATGGAACAATGCGACAGTGGTCTGGCTATGCAAGACACATCCATTGGTCAGGATCACATCGAATGCACACGGCACCAGTGCTAACGGTAAGTCAGGCACAATTCATCCACTCAATTGACCACAAATGGACCAATGCGACAGTGGTCAGGCTAGGCAAAACACATCCATTGCTTCGTGTCACATCCACTGACCATGGCACCAGTGACAACTACAAGCCAGGCACTGTTCATCTACTCAATTGACCACAAATGGACCAATGCGACAGTGGTCAGGCTAGGCAAAACACAACCATTCCTCCGTGTCACATCGAATGCACACGACACCAGTGACAACTACAAGCCAGGCACAATTCAACCACTCAATTGACCACAAATGGAACAATGCGACAGTGGTCTGGCTAGGCAAGACACATCCATTGGTCGGCATCACATCGAATGCACCCGGCACCAGTGCTAACGGCAAGTCAGGCACAATTCATCCACTCAATTGACCACAAATGGACCAATGCGACAGTGGTCAGGCTAGGCAAAACACATCCATTGCTTCGTGTCACATCCACTGACCATGGCACCAGTGCTAACGGTAAGTCAGGCACAATTCATCCACTCAATTGACCACAAATGGACCAATGCGACAGTGGTCAGGCTAGGCAAAACACATCCATTGCTTCGTGTCACATCCACTGACCATGGCACCAGTGACAACTACAAGCCAGGCACTGTTCATCTACTCAATTGACCACAAATGGAACAATGCGACAGTGGTCAGGCTAGGCAAAAATACATCCATTGCTTCGTGTCACGTCCACTGACCATGGCACCAGTGACAACTACAAGCCAGGCACTGTTCATCTACTCAATTGACCACAAATGGACCAACGCGACAGTGGTCTGGCTAGGCAAGACACATCCATTGCTTCGTGTCACATCCACTGACCATGGCACCAGTGACAACTACAAGCCAGGCACTGTTCATCTACTCAATTGACCACAAATGGACCAATGCAACTGTGGTCAGGCTAGGCAAAACACATCCATTGCTCCGTGTCACATCGAATGCACACGACACCAGTGACAACTACAAGCCAGGCACAATTCATAAACTCAATTGACCACAAATAGAACAATGCGACAGTGGTCTGGCTAGGCAAGACACATCCATTGCTTCGTGTCACATCCACTGACCATAGCACCAGTGCTAACGGTAAGTCAGGCACAATTCATCCACTCAATTGACCACAAATGGACCAATGCGACAGTGGTCAGGCTAGGCAAAACACATCCATTGCTTCGTGTCACATCCACTGACCATGGCACCAGTGACAACTACAAGCCAGGCACTGTTCATCTACTCAACTGACCACAAATGGAACAATGCGACAGTGGTCAGGCTAGGCAAAACACATCCATTGCTTCGTGTCACGTCCACTGACCATGGCACCAGTGACAACTACAAGCCAGGCACTGTTCATCTACTCAATTGACCACAAATGGACCAATGCGACTGTGGTCAGGCTAGGCAAAACACATCCATTGCTCCGTGTCACATCGAATGCACACAACACCAGTGACAACTACAAGCCAGGCACAATTCATAAACTCAATTGACCACAAATGGAACAATGCGACAGTGGTCTGGCTATGCAAGACACATCCATTGGTCGGGATCACATCGAATGCACACGGCACCAGTGCTAACGGTAAGTCAGGCACAATTCATCCACTCAATTGACCACAAATGGACCAATGCGACAGTGGTCAGGCTAGGCAAAACACATCCATTGCTTCGTGTCACATCCACTGACCATGGCACCAGTGACAACTACAAGCCAGGCACTGTTCATCTACTCAATTGACCACAAATGGAACAATGCGACAGTGGTCAGGCTAGGCAAAACACATCCATTGCTTCGTGTCACGTCCACTGACCATGGCACCAGTGACAACTACAAGCCAGGCACTGTTCATCTACTCAATTGACCACAAATGGACCAACGCGACAGTGGTCTGGCTAGGCAAGACACATCCATTGCTTCGTGTCACATCCACTGACCATGGCACCAGTGACAACTACAAGCCAGGCACTGTTCATCTACTCAATTGACCACAAATGGACCAATGCAACTGTGGTCAGGCTAGGCAAAACACATCCATTGCTCCGTGTCACATCGAATGCACACGACACCAGTGACAACTACAAGCCAGGAACAATTCATAAACTCAATTTAGCACAAATAGAACAATGCGACAGTGGTCTGGCTAGGCAAGACACATCCATTGCTTCGTGTCACATCCACTGACCATGGCACCAGTGACAACTACAAGCCAGGCACTGTTCATCTATTCAATTGACCACAAATGGAACAATGCGACAGTGGTCAGGCTAGGCAAAACACATCCATTGCTTCGTGTCACGTCCACTGACCATGGCACCAGTGACAACTACAAGCCAGGCACTGTTCATCTACTCAATTGACCACAAATGGACCAATGCGACAGTGGTCTGGCTAGGCAAGACACATCCATTGCTTCGTGTCACATCCACTGACCATGGCACCAGTGACAACTACAAGCCAGGCACTGTTCATCTACTCAATTGACCACAAATGGACCAATGCGACTGTGGTCAGGCTAGGCAAAACACATCCATTGCTCCGTGTCACATCGAATGCACACGACACCAGTGACAACTACAAGCCAGGCACAATTCATCCACTCAATTGACCACAAATGGAACAATGCGACAGTGGTTTGGCTAGACAAGACACATCCATTGGTCGGCATCACATCGAATGCACACGGCACCAGTGCTAACGGCAAGTCAGGCACAATCCATCCACTCAATTGACCACAAATGGACCAATGCAACTGTGGTCAGGCTAGGCAAAAACACATCCATTGCTCCGTGTCACATCGAATGCACACGACACCAGTGACAACTACAAGCCAGGCACAATTCATCCACTCAATTGACCACAAATGGAACAATGCGACAGTGGTCAGGCTAGGCAAAAACACATCCATTGCTCCGTGTCACATCGAATGCACACGACACCAGTGACAACTACAAGCCAGGCACAATTCATAAACTCAGTTGACCACAAATGGAACAATGCGACAGTGGTCTGGCTAGGCAAGACACATCCATTGCTTCGTGTCACATCCACTGACCATGGCACCAGTGACAACTACAAGCCAGGCACTGTTCATCTACTCAATTGACCACAAATGGAACAATGCGACTGTGGTCAGGTTAGGCAAGACACATCCATTGCTTCGTGTCACATCCACTGACCATGGCACCAGTGACAATTACAAGCCAGGCACAATTCATAAACTCAATTGACCACAAATGGACCAATGCGACAGTGGTCAGGCTAGGCAAAACACATCCATTGCTTTGTGTCACATCCACTGACCATGGCACCAGTGACAACTACAAGCCAGGCACAATTCATAAACTCAATTGACCACAAATGGACCAATGCGACAGTGGTCTGGCTAGGCAAGACACATCCATTGCTTCGTGTCACATCCACTGACCATGGCACCAGTGACAACTACAAGCCAGGCACTGTTCATCTACTCAATTGACCACAAATGGAAAAATGCGACAGTGGTCTGGCTAGGCAAGACACATCCATTGGTCGGCATCACATCGAATGCACCCGGCACCAGTGCTAACGGCAAGTCAGGCACAATTCATCCACTCAATTGACCACAAATGGACCAATGCGACAGTGGTCTGGCTAGGCAAGACACATCCATTGCTTCGTGTCACATCCACTGACCATGGCACCAGTGACAATTACAAGCCAGGCACTGTTCATCTACTCAATTGACCACAAATGGACCAATGCGACTGTGGTCAGGCTAGGCAAGACACATCCATTGCTCCTTGTCACATCCACTGACCATGGCACCAGTGACAATTACAAGCCAGGCACAATTCATCCACTCAATTGACCACAAATGGAACAATGCGACAGTGGTCTGGCTAGGCAAGACACATCCATTGGTCGGCATCACATCGAATGCACACGGCACCAGTGCTAACGGCAAGTCAGGCACAATTCATCCACTCAATTGACCACAAATGGAACAATGCGACAGTGGTCTGGCTAGGCAAGACACATCCATTGCTTCGTGTCACATCCACTGACCATGGCACCAGTGACAATTACAAGCCAGGCACAATTCATAAACTCAATTGACCACAAATGGAACAATGCGACAGTGGTCTGGCTAGGCAAGACACAACCATTGCTCCGTGTCACATCGAATGCACACGACACCAGGGACAACTACAAGCCAGGCACAATTCATCCACTCAATTGACCACAAATGGAACAATGCGACAGTGGTCTGGCTAGGCAAGACACATCCATTGGTCGGCATCACATCGAATGCACACGACACCAGGGACAACTACAAGCCAGGCACAATTCATCCACTCAATTGACCACAAATGGAACAATGCGACAGTGGTCTGGCTAGGCAAGACACATCCATTGCTTCGTGTCACATCCACTGACCATGGCACCAGTGACAATTACAAGCCAGGCACAATTCATAAACTCAATTGACCACAAATGGAACAATGCGACAGTGGTCTGGCTAGGCAAGACACATCCATTGCTTCGTGTCACATCCACTGACCATGGCACCAGTGACAACTACAAGCCAGGCACTGTTCATCCACTCAATTGACCACAAATGGAACAATGCGACAGTGGTCTGGCTAGGCAAGACACATCCATTGCTCCGTGTCACATCGAATGCACACGGCACCAGTGCTAACGGCAAGTCAGGCACAATTCATCCACTCAATTGACCACAAATGGAACAATGCGACAGTGGTCTGGCTAGGCAAGACACATCCATTGCTTCGTGTCACATCCACTGACCATGGCACCAGTGACAACTACAAGCCAGGCACAATTCATAAACTCAATTGACCACAAATGGACCAATGCGACTGTGGTCAGGCTAGGCAAGACACATCCATTGCTCCGTGTCACATCGAATGCACACGACACCAGTGACAACTACAAGCCAGGCACAATTCATCCACTCAATTGACCACAAATGGAACAATGCGACAGTGGTCTGGCTAGGCAAGACACATCCATTGCTTCGTGTCACATCCACTGACCATGGCACCAGTGACAACTACAAGCCAGGCACAATTCATAAACTCAATTGACCACAAATGGAACAATGCGACAGTGGTCTGGCTAGGCAAGCCACAACCATTGCTCCGTGTCACATCGAATGCACACGGCACCAGTGCTAACGGCAAGTCAGGCACAATCCATCCACTCAATTCACCACAAATGGAACAATGCGACAGTGGTCTGGCTAGGCAAGACACAACCATTGCTCCGTGTCACATCGAATGCACACGACACCAGTGACAACTACAAGCCAGGCACAATTCATCCACTCAATTGACCACAAATGGAACAATGCGACAGTGGTCAGGCTAGGCAAAACACATCCATTGCTTCGTGTCACATCCACTGACCATGGCACCAGTTCTAACGGCAAGTCAGGCACAATTCATCCACTCAATTGACCACAAATGGACCAATGCGACAGTGGTCTGGCTAGGCAAGCCACAACCATTGCTCCGTGTCACATCGAATGCACACGGCACCAGTGCTAACGGCAAGTCAGGCACAATCCATCTACTCAATTCACCACAAATGGAACAATGCGACAGTGGTCTGGCTAGGCAAGACACAACCATTGCTCCGTGTCACATCGAATGCACACGACACCAGTGACAACTACAAGCCAGGCACAATTCATAAACTCAGTTGACCACAAATGGAACAATGCGACAGTGGTCTGGCTAGGCAAGACACATCCATTGCTTCGTGTCACATCCACTGACCATGGCACCAGTGACAACTACAAGCCAGGCACTGTTCATCTACTCAATTGACCACAAATTGACCAATGCGACTGTGGTCAGGCTAGGCAAGACACATCCATTGCTCCGTGTCACATCCACTGACCATGGCACCAGTGACAATTACAAGCCAGGCACAATTCATCCACTCAATTGACCACAAATGGAAAAATGCGACAGTGGTCTGGCTAGGCAAGACACATCCATTGGTCGGCATCACATCGAATGCACCCGGCACCAGTGCTAACGGCAAGTCAGGCACAATTCATCCACTCAATTCACCACAAATGGAACAATGCGACAGTGGTCTGGCTAGGCAAGACACATCCATTGCTTCGTGTCACATCCACTGACCATGGCACCAGTGACAATTACAAGCCAGGCACAATTCATACACTCAATTGACCACAAATGGAACAATGCGACAGTGGTCTGGCTAGGCAAGACACAACCATTGCTCCGTGTCACATCGAATGCACACGACACCAGGGACAACTACAAGCCAGGCACAATTCATCCACTCAATTGACCACAAATGGAACAATGCGACAGTGGTCTGGCTAGGCAAGACACAACCATTGCTCCGTGTCACATCGAATGCACACGACACCAGTGACAACTACAAGCCAGGCACTGTTCATCTACTCAATTGACCACAAATGGACCAATGCGACTGTGGTCAGGTTAGGCAAAACACAATTATTCCTCCGTGTCACATCGAATGCACACGACACCAGTGACAACTACAAGCCAGGCACAATTCAACCACTCAATTGACCACAAATGGAACAATGCGACAGTGGTCTGTCTAGGCAAGACACATCCATTGGTCGGCATCACATCGAATGCACCCGGCACCAGTGCTAACGGCAAGTCAGGCACAATTCATCCACTCAATTGACCACAAATGGACCAATGCGACAGTGGTCAGGCTAGGCAAAACACATCCATTGCTTCGTGTCACATCCACTGACCATGGCACCAGTGACAACTACAAGCCAGGCACAATTCATAAACTCAATTGACCACAAATGGAACAATGCGACAGTGGTCTGGCTAGGCAAGACACATCCATTGCTTCGTGTCACATCCACTGACCATGGCACCAGTGACAACTACAAGCCAGGCACTGTTCATCTACTCAATTGACCACAAATGGACCAATGCGACTGTGGTCAGGCTAAGCAAGACACATCCATTGCTCCGTGTCACATCGAATGCACACGACACCAGTGACAACTACAAGCCAGGCACAATTCATAAACTCAATTGACCACAAATGGAACAATGCGACAGTGGTCTGGCTAGGCAAGACACATCCATTGCTTCGTGTCACATCCACTGACCATGGCACCAGTGACAACTACAAGCCAGGCACTGTTCATCTACTCAATTGACCACAAATGGACCAATGCGACTGTGGTCAGGCTAGGCAAGACACATCCATTGCTCCGTGTCACATCGAATGCACACGACACCAGTGACAACTACAAGCCAGGCACTGTTCATCTACTCAATTGACCACAAATGGACCAATGCGACTGTGGTCAGGCTAGGCAAAACACATCCATTGCTTCGTGTCACATCCACTGACCATGGCACCAGTGACAACTACAAGCCAGGCACAATTCATAAACTCAATTGACCACAAATGGAACAATGCGACAGTGGTCTGGCTAGGCAAGACACATCCATTGCTTCGTGTCACATCCACTGACCATGGCACCAGTGACAACTACAAGCCAGGCACTGTTCATCTACTCAATTGACCACAAATGGACCAATGCGACTGTGGTCAGGCTAGGCAAGACACATCCATTGCTCCGTGTCACATCGAATGCACACGACACCAGTGACAACTACAAGCCAGGCACTGTTCATCTACTCAATTGACCACAAATGGACCAATGCGACTGTGGTCAGGCTAGGCAAAACACATCCATTGCTTCGTGTCACATCCACTGACCATGGCACCAGTGACAACTACAAGCCAGGCACTGTTCATCTACTCAATTGACCACAAATTGAACAATGCGACAGTGGTCTGGCTAGGCAAGACACATCCATTGGTCGGCATCACATCGAATGCACCCGGCACCAGTGCTAACGGCAAGTCAGGCACAATTCAACCACTCAATTGACCACAAATGGAACAATGCGACAGTGGTCTGGCTAGGCAAGACACATCCATTGCTTCGTGTCACATCCACTGACCATGGCACCAGTGACAATTACAAGCCAGGCACAATTCATAAACTCAATTGACCACAAATGGAACAATGCGACAGTGGTCTGGCTAGGCAAGACACAACCATTGCTCCGTGTCACATCGAATGCACACGACACCAGTGACAACTACAAGCCAGGCACAATTCATCCACTCAATTGACCACAAATGGAACAATGCGACAGTGGTCTGGCTAGGCAAGACACATCCATTGGTCGGCATCACATCGAATGCACACGGCACCAGTGCTAACGGCAAGTCAGGCACAATCCATCCACTCAATTGACCACAAATGGAACAATACGACAGTGGTCTGGCTAGGCAAGACACATCCATTGCTTCGTGTCACATCCACTGACCATGGCACCAGTGACAATTACAAGCCAGGCACAATTCATAAACTCAATTGACCACAAATGGAACAATGCGACAGTGGTCTGGCTAGGCAAGACACAACCATTGCTCCGTGTCACATCGAATGCACACGGCACCAGTGCTAACGGCAAGTCAGGCACAATCCATCCACTCAATTCACCACAAATGGAACAATGCGACAGTGGTCTGGCTAGGCAAGACACAACCATTGCTCCGTGCCACATCGAATGCACACGACACCAGTGACAACTACAAGCCAGGCACAATTCATCCACTCAATTGACCACAAATGGAACAATACGACAGTGGTCTGGCTAGGCAAGACACAACCATTGCTCCGTGTCACATCAAATGCACACGACACCAGTGACAACTACAAGCCAGGCACAATTCAACCACTCAATTGACCACAAATGGAACAATGCGACAGTGGTCTGTCTAGGCAAGACACATCCATTGGTCGGCATCACATCGAATTCACACGGCACCAGTGCTAACGGCAAGTCAGGCAAAATTCATCCACTCAATTGATCACAAATGGACCAATGCGACAGTGGTCAGGCTAGGCAAAACACATCCATTGCTCCGTGTCACATCGAATGCACACGACACCAGTGACAACTACAAGCCAGGCACAATTCATAAACTCAATTGACCACAAATGGAACAATGCGACAGTGGTCTGGCTAGGCAAGACACAACCATTGCTCCGTGTCACATCAAATGCACACGACACCAGTGACAACTACAAGCCAGGCACAATTCATCCACTCAATTGACCACAAATGGAACAATACGACAGTGGTCTGGCTAGGCAAGACACATCCATTGCTTCGTGTCACATTCACTGACCATGGCACCAGTGACAATTACAAGCCAGGCACAATTCATCAACTCAATTGACCACAAATGGAACAATGCGACAGTGGTCTGGCTAGGCAAGACACATCCATTGGTCGGCATCACATCGAATTCACACGGCACCAGTGCTAACGGCAAGTCAGGCAAAATTCATCCACTCAATTGATCACAAATGGACCAATGCGACAGTGGTCAGGCTAGGCAAAACACATCCATTGCTCCGTGTCACATCGAATGCACACGACACCAGTGACAACTACAAGCCAGGCACAATTCATAAACTCAATTGACCACAAATGGAACAATGCGACAGTGGTCTGGCTAGGCAAGACACAACCATTGCTCCGTGTCACATCAAATGCACACGACACCAGTGACAACTACAAGCCAGGCACAATTCAACCACTCAATTGACCACAAATGGAACAATGCGACAGTGGTCTGTCTAGGCAAGACACATCCATTGGTCGGCATCACATCGAATGCACCCGGCACCAGTGCTAACGGCAAGTCAGGCACAATTCATCCACTCAATTCACCACAAATGGAACAATGCGACAGTGGTCTGGCTAGGCAAGACACATCCATTGCTTCGTGTCACATCCACTGACCATGGCACCAGTGACAACTACAAGCCAGGCACAATTCATCCACTCAATTGACCACAAATGGAACAATGCGACAGTGGTCTGGCTAGGCAAGACACATCCATTGGTCGGCATCACATCGAATGCACCCGGCACCAGTGCTAACGGCAAGTCAGGCACAATTCATCCACTCAATTGACCACAAATGGACCAATGCGACAGTGGTCAGGCTAGGCAAAACACATCCATTGCTTCGTGTCACATCCACTGACCATGGCACCAGTGACAACTACAAGCCAGGCACAATTCATCCACTCAATTGACCACAAATGGAACAATGCGACAGTGGTCTGGCTAGGCAAGACACAACCATTGCTCCGTGTCACATCGAATGCACACGACACCAGTGACAACTACAAGCCAGGCACAATTCATCCACTCAATTGACCACAAATGGAACAATGCGACAGTGGTCTGGCTAGGCAAGACACATCCATTGGTCGGCATCACATCGAATGCACACGGCACCAGTGCTAACGGCAAGTCAGGCACAATTCATCCACTCAATTGACCACAAATGGACCAATGCGACAGTGGTCAGGCTAGGCAAGACACATCCATTGCTTCGTGTCACATCCACTGACCATGGCACCAGTGACAACTACAAGCCAGGCACTGTTCATCTACTCAATTGACCACAAATGGACCAATGCGACTGTGGTCAGGCTAGGCAAGACACATCCATTGCTCCGTGTCACATCGAATGCACACGCCACCAGTGACAACTACAAGCCAGGCACAATTCATAAACTCAATTGACCACAAATGGAACAATGCGACAGTGGTCTGGCTAGGCAAGACACATCCATTGCTTCGTGTCACATCCACTGACCATGGCACCAGTGACAACTACAAGCCAGGCACAATTCATAAACTCAATTGACCACAAATGGAACAATGCGACAGTGGTCTGGCTAGGCAAGACACATCCATTGGTCGGCATCACATCGAATGCACACGGCACCAGTGCTAACGGCAAGTCAGGCACAATTCATCCACTCAATTGACCACAAATGGACCAATGCGACAGTGGTCAGGCTAGGCAAAACACATCCATTGCTCCGTGTCACATCGAATGCTCACTACACGTACACTACTAGAAAAGGTGCATCAAGTAAGCCAACTGAATCACGCAACGCAGTGCTGCTGCAACCACACCTTCGACACGCTAGCCCAAATCGAGTTTAGTTCATACTGGTCAGTGTCCGTTCGTTCGGCACTGAACACATCATTGCCACCGCAATTCCACTTACACCCACCACACGCGAGCACAAATCGAGTTTTGTTCATTCAGGTCAGTGTCCGTTCCTTCGGCACTGAACACATCATTGCCACCGCCATTCCACTTACACCCACCACACGCGAGCCCGAATCGAGTTTTGTTCATTCTGGTCAGTGTCCGTTCGTTCGGCACTGAACACATCATTGCCACCGCCATTCCACTTACACCCACCACACGCGAGCCCGAATCGAGTTTTGTTCATTCTGGTCAGTGTCCGTTCGTTCGGCACTGAACACATCATTGCCACCGCCATTCCACTTACACCCACCACACGCGAGAGTGGACATCTCAGCTTGGGCAATTACCACCTCTTCCTCCGCCGGTACTTCATGAAGATAGACACGAAGTGTATCCAGTGCCATGGTCGCGGCACAGTGCATCACCTGAGCAAGACTCAAGTGCTCATTGGTTGTAACGTGCAAAACATCGAGAGATATCTGAGACTCGCACAGCTGCATCAACTGGGCATAGTTCAGTTCGGTCACAGCCAACAGATCGAATCTGTCATCCCATCCGTCTTCTTGCTGCAATGCTGTCAGGTTGTCCACATTCATAACATTCACAATTTGGATAGTGTCAAAGTCTTCATTGCGTAGTGCAAACTGGTTAAGTGAATCCAAAAGTCCTTGGTTCACTGAGTTGTAAGTATGAAAGTACAACTGATTGAGTTGGACAAAAATGGTAAAAGCACTCATTGGCATGTTCTTGGCTTCATCAAAGTTTAGCACGGAGAAAAACAAGTAGTTCAACTTGCCCATGCCATTGATTATGTTGATCAGTTGGTTGATCTGGCCATGAACGGAATCAAATGATTGCCCAATCATACTTGCGGTTACAGGTTTGCTGTCTGGGAACCAAATCAAAATGCCCACAGAAACCAAACTTGTGGACAGACTCTTCAACAGTTGAATTGCATTGTCAAGTACCCACGCGAGTTGGGCATTCCAACGGACACGAATGTAAATGTTGAGATCCTCCACTCCGGCAAGAAGTTCCATCAATTCACGAAGAGTGTCCGTAGCGAGAGCGTGGCAATGTGTTTCGACTTGAGATGGTAATTGATCGAACCAAGGAATGTCACTTATTCGGTCTTCCTCGACGCCAACAAGCAAATACACAGGACGTGCTGGCATGTTCCCAAGGAATGGTGACGATTCAACGACGGTCAACCGAATAGAATGACACAGATCAATGAAGGCGAATCAAAAAAGATCACACGATAATCGACGAGACCATCACCCAACTCGAGTAGCAGTGCCAATTACACACTCAGTTGCGCACTCGACAAGCAGGGATGGACAGGTGCCTGTGCAGCAGCAGCAGCACTCTGCTTTACCCCATCCTATGTTACGTAATCGATGTGCGCATGCTCAAGATATTTAGGCTCAAGAAGAGGTGCTCTAAAGGGTGATCCACAAATACGCAAACTGAAGCTGGCTTCACCTCACTGAAGTGCTTACATATGTGGATAACCCATAAGCGAACCACTTCTTACGCCTAAATATATTAGGTCATAAATGATGTATCGAAGCGATTGTGACGCCAAAAGGACTGCAGCAAAAAGTGGTTATTCGCAAAACTATTTGAACGCTTCTTTTAGAAGGAAAGACAGCGAAGAGAGCGAGGAGCGTGCGAGAGGCAAGGAAAAAGCCTCGAACGAAACGAGTTTTAATTTGGATTCTCGGGATTTGTGCCCCCAAATGAGAAGAGAGCGAGAAGCGAACCTACGAACGAAAGGGGGGAGCTAGCGAACACAAGCAGACATGATACGATACTGAGGCTACAGGACAGTGTCCATTGGACACAGAGGTCACCTTCACCTGTTGGGCAATTGGAATTGTGTGCTTTGGCAATGGCAGTGGATTTGTGGCTGCTCTACTCTGCCGTGGCTCTGTGTGACTGTCATTGGCGCGATTGCGTGTTCTTCGTTCTGTGTGCCGGATGTGAGACACAAGGGATGGTTAGCTCAGGCAGAGCCACCAAGTCAGTCAGTCAGTCAGTTGAGCCAGCCAGCCAGTCAACCACTTTTTTGCCATTTCGTTTCTTCTCGTTTGTTCTCGGCCTGCGCAGTGCACACGGCCAACTGTTGGAGTGGCGAGAGAACTCGATTTGACGGCATCGATATGGCAAATTATAATGTAAAACTGAGTCCTGTGTGTGGTGTGTACGGGGAGAGAGGTAATAATAATAATCGTTCGTTGGCGAACCGAGTGTGCACCACGGTTATTCGTGGTAGTTTGTGCAGAGGTTCCTCCATTCGAGTTCCAGCTTACGCCAAATTATATTAATTGCGTTTTGTGTTAGCGCATATGAGATGGAAAGAGAGAGAGGAGAGAGAGAGAGAGAGAGAGAGAGAGAGAGAGAGAGAGAGAGAGAGAGAGAGAGAGAGAGAGAGAGAGAGAGAGAGAGGGAAGGAGGGAGAGAGAGAGAGAGAGAGAGAGAGAGAGAGAGAGAGAGAGAGAGAGAAGGACAGAGCGTTGGTTGTTGCATTTGCACTGCAGTTTCCATCACGAGGCTAGTCAATTCGTCTCGGCTCGATTGCAATCGCACACATTTACAATACGAACGAAAGTGAAGAAAAAGCGAGAGTTTGACCAACTGCATGTTTGCCAAGAGTGGCCAATGTAACACCGAACAGCAAACACACACAAAATCGGCCAGCACGGACTGCCAAACGAAGCTGCCAACTCGTGTGTGTTGTGTGTTCTGTCTTGTTTGTTTGCGAGTGTCTGTGTGCGCTTGTACGCAATCTAATGCAATTGCCAATTGGCGGACGCACAGTGCACTATCACAATTATCGCGATTATTACAACAAAAATCTAATCATTAGACCCTTATGTTAATGCAAACAATAACTATATATTTCTGTTCGATTATGATTTATTAATATTTATAGGCCAATCGATTATGCCTTAATGATTTGATGATGATGGTTGTTCAGTAGATTTTGCTTGGGAATGAACGAATGAAAGAGAACACAAGTCTATTGTGTGTGTGCCGGGGTGTGTGTGTGTGTGTTGTGCTTGCGGTTGGTTGTCTGGCTGCGTTCCATTTGTGTCTGTGCCACAGACCGCGAATTCAATTGCGCGCTTGATTAGTCAACCGTACAAGTCAATTGGCCTGTCGATGATGTGATTGAACTGATCGATTTATTATTGATTTTTGATTGGTTGGTTTATTATTATGTGAAGTGTAGTGTGTACTACTTTTTATGTTATTCTTCTTTTCTTCTTATTGGTTGCTTGTTTTAATCCTTATTATCGATGGAAAGGAAAAACGAAAAAAGAAAAGAAAGAGGGGAGAACAAACAGAGAGAGAGAGAGAGAGAGAGAGAGAGAGAGAGAGGGAGAGAGAGAGAGAGAATGAGAGAGAGAGAGAGAGAGAGAGAGAGAGAGAGAGGGAGAGAGAGAGACAGGGAGGGAGAGCGAGAGGGAGAGATAGGGAGAGAAGGAGAGAGAGAGCGAAAATGTTTTATTGCGTTTTAAAAATCAAGTTTACAAATGAGACTTATAAATGTGTTACAGTTTGTTAGTGCAAGCACTGAGAAGCATGTGTCTTGTGTACACAGCTGAGTTGATGTTGTATAAATGAGGTTGTGAATGAGTTTTAAACAGAAAGTTAGTGTCAAGTTTGTGATACAGAGTGTTTTACAAAGTTGGTTTACAAAGGGAGTGTGATTGAAATCAATAATTCAAAAGAAATATATACCAGAGAAGAGGGAAGTGGGCATTAATTAAATCTGACTAGGAATGGTAATTTACAAATGAGGAATACATTACGGAGAATAATACTTTGTGCATTATGTACATGAGTTGAGATCGCATACTTTTTTTTCATTTTTTTAAAAATTTTTTTTTGTGCATGCTAATCAAATCAGAATCATTTCGATTGTTTTGTTTTGTTATGGTTGTTATTGGTTGTCGTTGTGCAGGATTGGGTAGATTTGCGCGATTACTTTCAAGAAGATCTTGTACATCGGCGGTGTTTCGACCAGCTCCATGAGGCTGTTGTATTGCCTACCTGCTCGTTGGTATTCTGCTTCAGTGATGACCGAATAACGAGGACAACTCAACAACACGTGGTCCACCGTCTGTGGGGTTTGATTGTCGCATATGCAGGCATCACTATCTCTAACGTTTACAAAGTCCAGGTACGCTCGAAAGCATCCGTGTCGAGAGAAGAACATGGACTGCACGAAGTCGGTCTTGACGTGTTCGGGGATGAATTTGGCACGAGGAAAGAACGACTTCATTATTGGGTTGGCAGATTCATCGTACACATTGCCGAACCCTTCTTTGGCCCACTGCTTGGCCTTCCCACGGACGTACTTTTTTGTTGTAAAACTGGTACTGGTACTGATGATTAGACGAACACTCTTTAGTGGCCATTCTTGAGAGAGAGAGAGAGAGAGAGAAGGAGAGAGAGAGGGAGAGTGAGAGAGGGAGAGTGAGAGAGAAAGAGAGAGAGAGAGAGAGAGAGAGAGAGAGAGAGAGGGAGAGAGAGAGAGAGGGAGAGAGAGAGAGAGAGAGAGAGAGAGAGAGAGAGAGAGGAGAGAGAGAGAGAGAGAGAGAGAGAGAGAGCAAATGACTTTGGTAGTAACTCACCCGAAGTAAGACCATAAGACACTAAGAACAGCACGATTCGAATCATTTAACACACAGATTTATGGTGACAAATAGAATTTATTGTTTTGCTTAAATGCAGTACATTAGGTTTGTTTGTTACGGGACATAAAACATTGAACATACAATGAAATTGGAATTAAAATTGAAATACATTAAACAATGTGTTGTGTTATATTTGTTTGTGTTTGTGTATGCAATAGCAGTGAATGACAAGTGCGTGCACAATCCCATCATTTCTTGTTCACCATAAGCCATCGCTAACTGGGTACAAATTTCCCTGTATAATAGTCAATCTAGAATTTGGAAAAATGCGACAAATGATTTTCATAGCGCCATAAGCCAAGTAAAAAGTGGCCACTTTCAAATCATGCACAGATCGAACTCGACCCACAAATTGGGGGTTGATGTTGATGATGTATCGGTTCTGATCTCGGTGCAGCACCAACAACACTTGTGCAAATTGGCTATTCAACACAGCCAAACACTCGACCACATCGAGCAGAGTGAGCGTGTCACTGGTGGTGAGTGTCAAGGCGCGCATTGAATTTGCCTGATTCACACACACACTCATCAGTGTCTCATGCGAAATTGAATGTACGTTCAACACAGAGACACAGTTGGTCCAGCGAGCCTGAGCAAAGAGTGCAACACAGGCGCCACTGATGGCATTGCCCAAAGCTATCTCGGTCAAGCCATTGAACTGTGGAAACATTCCGAGTTCACGCAAATGACCAGTGAAATGATCAGTGATGGCATGATTTGTGCACAATCGCAATTGAGTGAGCGCTGGCATGCCATTCAAAGCCATCAACTCACCAGTGGGAAAGTCGCAGTTGTACATGCACAGGGTCAAGTGTTGCAAGTTAACAAGATAATGACGGATTGTGCGAATCAGTTGGTGGACCTTTCCACGCATCTCACGGTTGTGCCCATCATCAAGTGGCGGTGGAGGAGTCAGCTCATTATTGGCCGCTGGAGTCCAGTGGATACGTAGTGTTGACAGACGTGGTGCCCAAGCTTTGATGAGATGCGCCAGTCGATTGATAACGCGTCCAATTGGACGCTCGCCAATGAGGACGGTGAGTTCGTTCACCACAGGAAACGAGCCAAGGATGCGGTGAGACTTAGTCCAGTGGATGACTCGTGCCGATGCGGGTCGAAAAGCCACGTTGGCTCGTTCGCCAATTACAAAGGCAATCGAAATGTGATTCTGGCGCTGCATTGCTCGTTGGAGGATTGAGTTTAGCTTGCAATTGCAAATGTGAACTCGATACACGGGCGCACAAGCACACAATCACACAAGCACACAAAGACAGATAGAGGAAGACACACGAATAGCACACAATGCAACAAGCGTCCTCTCTGCTCGAGAGAGGAGCGGTGTGCGGTGTAGAGTGTAGTGGCTTCATCGGTTGATGGCAGTCGATGCTCAGGGGGATCACTTGCGAGGCGCACACACACACACACAGTCACACAGCACACTCTTGATTGGCGCCCCACCATTAATTTTGTCTGGTCAGTCAGTGTCTGTGTAGTAGTAGTAGGTGCAAGGTAGAAAGAGGCGCTCTCGTTCGCCCGTTCGATTCCTCTCTCTCTCTCTCACTCACTCTCTCTCTCTCTCACTCACTCTCCCCCTCTCTCCTCTCTCTACCTCATCTACATTGAGCACTACTCACCATCCACTCCGAGTGACTTCGAATACTGCAAATATTGAGGGCGAATTGAGTGTCTTCACTGGTATACACTTGTTCGCTCGCCACCGCTCGCTTTCCTCTTCTCTCTTCTCGTTTGCATTACTCATCACACACAGTGCAATCATACAGTGAGTGATTCGCCGATTCACACAACCACCACCACCATCGAATCGAACGTCGCCGCAACCGACACCAACTACCAAATCTGGTCGTCTTGTCTTTGCATCTCGGACTCCTATAAGACGCAAGCACACACACGAACGCCTTGAAGACTTCTTAAGAAATTAAGAAAGGACGTCGGGCGTCAAACAACTCTCCTCTCTCCTTCTCTCGTTTCGCATCTAATCGCCTGCCTCTCTGCGTGTATTGCCGCATCCTTCGAACGCTCTTCTCGTCTTACATCGCTGTCGCCGCACGCCCAAGACGTGAACACATTCCCCACACACACTCGGTAAGTGGTTTGTGATGATGATGGTAGGCGCAGTGGTGCTTTCGCTTTTTGCTTTCTCCTTGCCTGCATAGATTTGTGTGTGTGTGTGTGCACAAAATTGGGTTGTAGTGCATGGTGTGCATGTTCGTTCAGGAAATAATAGTGACTACTGGTCACTTGGCACTGATCTTTATGTCTCTGCCGAGCTCATGAGTGTTTGTATGTGTGTGTGTGTGTGTGTGTGTGTGTGTGTGTGTGTGTGTGTGTGTGTGTGTGTCCTTGCTTTCGAGTATTATTTGGTAGCGCTTTTAAGCTGTTGCATTAGTTGGTCTGTCGCTGCTCGCGATAGATGATGATGGTGATGGTGATGGCGCTGCGGCTGATGATGACGGTGGCGATGATGATGATGAGATGTGCACACTCGAATGTGTATTTATCATAATAACGACTACGGTGGCGATCTCTTGTGATTAAAATTCACAACTTATATGTTTGCGTGTACTGTTACTGTTTTGCGTCAGTAAATCTATGATAATTGTATAGTTTCGTGATTGTTGTGTCCAGTAGTCGAGTGAATTGATCGATTGTTGTTATTCCAACTCATGTTCAATGTACTGGCACAAGAATAAGAAGAAATAGTAGTAGTGCAGTGAAGTGATAAGCTAAGGATAAGACATTGAGAGAGTGAATGGTTGATTATTATTAATATTATTGTGGTCATTATTATGTAGTTGATTATTATGCCATTCACTCACTAGTTTGACTAACTCAGTTTGTTTACGAGTGTGTGTGCTATTGTTATTGCTATTATCAAATGCATCTGCTGAGTGGCGGTCAACAGAATAGAGTGACAAACTCAGGCCACCATCACATCATCATCATCATCAGACACAATCATTGGCCAATGACCAACTCGTTAAATTCCAGTGGCCGTGAATGGTACTCATCGAGTACTGTTGTCTAACGTGTCATTATGGTTATGTTCTTGGTTCCAGGGACGCCTCAAACATGATGATGATGATGATGATCATATATGACTAGGCACTTTGTGTGGCACACTGGTTTACATATGTTCAAAGTTCAGGTTCAGTGCACCGTCGCTGTACCTTTTGAGCCATTGTGTGTTGTGTGGTTTGTGATTGCATTCGCTTTATGGCTACTCTATTTGGCTCAAATCTGTCGGGCGCTGTGTGGCCACAGTGGTCACAGTGTGTGCCATCTCTGCCAATCTCTCTCTCTCTCTCTCTCTCTCTCTCTCTCTCTCCCTCTCCTCTCTCTCTCTCTCCCTCTCTCTCTCTCTCTCTCTCTCTCTCTCTCTCTCTCTCTCCCCTCCCTCTCTCTCTCCCCTCTCTCTCTCTCTTCCTCTCTCCCTCTCTCTCTCTCTCTCTCTCTCTCTCTCTCTCTCTCTCTCTCTCTCTCTCTGTTATTATTGTTCTTATCATTGTGCAGTTGATTATTATTGTGCCATTCACTAGCTTGACTAATTCAGTTTGCTTACGAGTGTGTGTGCTATTGTCACTATCTTATTGTGACGCACATTCTGATCGTCGATGTCAATATATTCATTTGCCCACATGTCACACATCATTCGTATCGTTTATATCACTGCTGTTTGGGCTCTAACTTTTGAGCTCAAGACATGCAATGGACAGTGGCACAGATCCTACATGTCTTTTCATCGTAACAAATAATATTTTTGCTTGGTGCACTGCACACTGTCCGAGGCACAATGTCCTGTGCATGGTCACAGTGGAGCAGTGCCACAACACACAAATGCCCTACTGTATGGGGAAAGATCAGACCTCTCGAGTGGATGTTGTTGTTGTTGCAGAAACACAATTGAAATTGTCATTGTTTTAATTGTGATTTAGTGCACACTCATTTCTCCACTCCGTGAGTGGGCGCACAAAAGCGGCTACATTGTGAAGCCATGCAACCTCACACCAATTGCAGACAGTAATACACAGACATTACTTTACTCAATGGCACAATGGCATCTCAGTGCAGCTTCTGAGTGGCGGTCAACAGAATTGAGTGTAACCACCATCTCATCATCAGACACAATCATTGGCCAATGACCAACTCGTTAAATTCTTGAGAAGTGGCGGTGAATGGTACTCATCAAGTACTGTGTCTAACGTATGATTATGATTATGTTCCATGGTGCCATGGACGCCTCAAACATGATGATGATCATCATCATATATGACTAGGCACTTTGTGGCACACTGGTTTACATATGTTCAAAGTGCAGGTTCAGTGCACCGTCGCTGTACCTTTTGAGCCATTGTGTGCTTTGTGATTGCATTCGCTTTATGGCTCCTCTATTTGGCTCGAATCTGTCGGGCGCTGTGGGGCTACAGTGGTCACAGTGTGTGCCATCTCTGCCAATCTCTCTCTCTCTCTCTCTCTCTCTCTCTCTCTCTCTCTCTCTCCTCTCTCTCTCTCTCTCTCTCTCTCTCTCCCTCTCTCTCTCTCTCTCTCGCCCTCTCTCTCTCTCTCTCTCTCTCTCTCGCCCTCTCTCTCTCTCTCTCTCTCTCTCTCTCTCTCTCTCGCCCTCTCTCTCTCTCTCTCTCTCTCTCCCTGTGTGTGCGTGTACTTTTGTTTGTTCGTTTGTGTTTGACGATTCAAGGGAAAATGGCGCAAATTGAAGTGGCTCGGACGATTGTGATTAGGATAGTTGAGTTTGTGTTGCGATTCTGTAGTGCAAATGCAAATGCAAATCCTTCCGATCACTGCATGCATTACTCTCTTTCACACCGAACTGTGTCTAATCTAAACCAACATTTGCAAACATTCGCTTCAAATTCAATTATCACTGCCGCTATGTCTTTGCTAATTGCTGTGTTGTTTATCTAATCTATAGAATACAAGATCCCCGACCACGATGTATGAATATATCGATGAAGATGATGATGATTTGAACTTGCCGGAACCACAATCTAGCAGAGTTGAACCGATGAATCAACAAATCGAGGAAAAGTACACAATTGGCGATGAATTTGCCGGTGGTCATTTTGGAGCCGTCTTTGCTGGGACTGAGATTGCCACTGGTGATCCAGTGGCAATCAAGGAGACTACTGTACCACTAAGTTCGTCAACGTTCAAGGGCGAAGACGTTCCGCTAGAGGTTGGTCTCCTAAAGGCACTTGTCAATGTGCCAGGTGTTATTCGCCTTCGTGATTGGTATAAGACTGGCTCTGATTTGAGAATTGTCATGGACAGGCAACTCTCAGCCTGTACCTTGGCAAGCTTTCTCGAAAAGAATGCGGCCATTGAGGAGCGAGAAGTGGCCAAATGGTTCAGAATGATAGTGGAGGCCGTAGTTGGGTGTCACAATGCTGGTGTTTTGCATTTTGATCTGAAATCCGATAATATCCTTATCGATGAGCCGAACAATCGCATTTTCCTAATCGATTTCGGCTGTGGCGCTTTCATTGAGGGCTTTCAACCACACCTAGGGATTCGAGGATTTAGCTTATATTTTCCTCCTGAATACAAACAGCGCAAGCAATACGATCCTATTAAGGGAACTGTGTGGGCTCTGGCCTGTCTGCTTGTCGGCATGATCGAAAGAACCCCGGAAGCCCGAGTTAACCCCCGAAAAACCGCTCAAGATCCTAAATTTAGAAACGGTCGTTCCGCTGAGACCCTCGACTTGATTGATCGCTGCTTGTTGGCTGACCCGAATGAACGCGCCGACTTTGAGGACATAATCAAGCACGGATGGGTTAACCAGAACTAGAAGTTGGAAGGATGGAGGTGGGCAAGCAGTTGGATCACTTTCTGGATCGCCCTAACACACAAACGCAAACATGAACACGAACCTACGAATGCAAACACGAACATTCGAACACACACACACACATTTTCCTTTATGTTATTCGACTATTATTAAGCTTGGCTTGACTTACTTTCATTTGATTTTAACCTTTTAAACTATCTTATCCCTACTAAAGTACCATGTCTGTAAATGGCTTGAATTGACAGAGATTACAATACGAGTTATTATGTATTACACTTATGTTCGATTAACCCTTATTATTAATATTATGCTTTATATTATATGAACAATTGATTAGTATTGTCAACACTGTATTTGTCAATATATATAATAAATTGTTATAACCAAAAGTATTTTCTAATCAGTGTGTCCAATGTTGTGCGTTTGTTTACGTGCAAACAAGGATGGAGGTAAGTGTTTGTGGCCACTTTGTCATCATTGGTGGCCATGGTCTGTGCCTCGGTTTGTTGGTTGTTTGTTTGGTTCTGATTATGGTTCTCATTTGTTGTCTTCACTCCTGCTCGAGTCCAATCGTCGAGTGTTGTCTAAGTTGGCCAGTGCACCAGTGGTGATGGTGATCGCCAGCAGGCAACGTCCACACACAAACACACATAGACATACATTGATGATGATGGCAATGGCAAAGCACAAACTCGCCATTGAACCATTGACGAGAGAGAGAGAGAGAGAGAGAGAGAGAGAGAGAGAGAGAGAGAGAGTTGAACCCAAACCAGAGAGAATGAACAGCAGCAGCAGCAGCCTTTGCAGCCGGATCTGTTCGAGAGTGAGTGAGTGAGACGGAAACTGAGACTACGAGCAAGGAAAGTGAGAGTGCACCACACCACTAATTGTCTCAAACCAACAAACGATCGATGCCGAGTCGAGAGTATTACACCGAGAGGAGATGCGTTCCGATGGATGGATTGAGTGTTTGTGTGTCTGTGTTTGAGTGAATGAGTGAGTGAGGGGAAATGAACCGATTGTGGGGCGAGACACTGAACGAGGTCTAGGTGAGGGAGAGAGAGGGAGTGGGGAGGGAGAGGGAGAGAGAGGGAGAGAGAGGGAGAGAGAGAGAGAGAGAGAGGAATACAGTCGGCCGAGTAGAATTCAACGATAATGTGCGAAATCATTGGGCCGACGGTGCACC
Organism: Rhizoglyphus robini; assembly: GCA_023373905.1. Classification (NCBI taxonomy): domain Eukaryota; kingdom Metazoa; phylum Arthropoda; class Arachnida; order Sarcoptiformes; family Acaridae; genus Rhizoglyphus; species Rhizoglyphus robini. The sequence goes on along the minus strand of JAKIJQ010000245.1, from coordinate 122,953 downwards.
ACACACGCGAGAACACCGAAACGAACTTAACATAGGAAGCCATTAAAGTGCTAAAATGGATTATCATTATTATTATTATTATGGATTATCATAAGCCAGAATCAATCATCATTCGCAAAAGGCAATAAATAACATTACACGCAACCATAATGAGCTACCAAATGTAAATAGCTATATTTAAATTAAAATGCTAATGTTGTTGATGAACCAGAATTAGAATTTAATGTTCAAATGTTCAAATGAATGAATTATGAATGAAAAATTATTTGTGAGTGACTTATGAATAATTCCTTCGTTAATAATTTCGATATTCGATGTGACAAACACGCGAACACGATTGCTCGGTCAATTACTGTTAAACATGTTGGAAATCAGCATTGACTCAGTCGAACTGATGAGTGCCAATGATGATTGTGACGATCGAGTGAACGTGTCCTAGCGTTGGTTATGGCA
>JAKIJQ010000245.1:12500-120000 GCA_023373905.1 Rhizoglyphus robini | reverse complement strand
GTTGTAAAGACATGCCATCAATGACCCATATCATGATGGCAAGGAGTGATGTGAAGTGTAGTGAATAGTGCGGCAGGAAACAAACAATGATAATGCAAACATAAAAGTACTTACCGATGGGCATCCATTGGTTTGGTATATATAATGATGATGATGAAAATAGTGGTTGTAATGTTTTTAAATGAACCGGTGTAACGGTTGAGCCAACAAATGGGTCAAGAGTGGGAATGGAACAATAGATGAAAACATCCAAAATAAGGGAAGGAGAGGGTTAAATGAGGAGAACCATTCAGGACGAGAGATGGAAGATGAATGAGATTGTTCGCTTATTTACATTTCCATATAAAGAAGTAAATCGATCTGATTGGGCGCCGCACGGCGCCACATTCATTGTACAGTGCATTTTGGGTCATGGCGGTTACGTGGTGATGCACGCTTTCTGATGGGTCCAAAGTGCAAAGTGACTTTCCAGTCATGATGATGATCACTGCACAGGTGATGTTGCTCTGTTGAATGTGTTCGGTTTGGATGACCGGCAGCCATTGATTTGTTGTGTGCACAGCTCACTTTGTCATAGTGTCCCATGTTGTCCAATGAGACATGGCTCAACAGACCAACAGTAGACTGTTGTACAATATAATCGAGCTCATATCAATGAATTGCTCGAGTTGGTGCACTGTTTGGAATGGCCTGTCTCGTCCGAGTTCAAATTGTCTGGTTTGTTAGACAAATTAAATCGTGCCGATCTGGGCACTCAACTTGGTGATCAATTGCCGGTGCCGGTTGAGAGCAGTTGCAATGGTCTGAGTGCAAATTAGTGCCGAATTGTTTGGCAAAGTGGAGTGGTGAACTAGCCTCACCGACAAATAGCAGTGCTCATGTGAATTTCTGAACTGGCACTGAACGAGCGCAAAACCGAAATTTGTGTCCAGTTGGGAGAAGTGTTACTGGTGACATCTTCAATGATCAGTGCAAGCGCAATGAGTTGGTCATTCCGGAGACCTACCAAATAGGATTTGTTAAGTGAATGATAAAGAATGGATTGTGCCGTGTTCTGTGTTGCGTGTGTGCCGCCATTCACCAATGCAATGTGTGTGCCCGATGAGTTCGATCATAACATACAACTCACGCACATTCCTATTCCACCACACAGAAATGATCTTTATTCTATGCGCAACATATTCAGTGGCAAATATGTGACACATCAAAAATAAAATGTTGTTCATAGTTACGTTTGCTTTTATTGTTTTGTTCATGCGGCGATTTTGAATCGAACCAATCGCAACACATAAACACTCGAGTAAGTTTGCCAGAGTCCAAGCGGACTCGATGTTAAAAACCGATGTCTTTATGTAGTGTTGCTGCGGAGGCTTATTAGGCAACGCTATCTAATTGAAGGTTGGCATACAATGTATGTGTGCTCGAAGTGTTCGATCATAACATACAACTCATGCAAATTCCTTTCACACAACACAGAAATGAACTAATGAATCTATGCACGGCATATTCAGTGACAAGTATGTGACACCCGTGATCAATCGTTTATTAGTAGAACATATATATAATATGATTAGTGTCATCTGCGGGTATGTCTTGCTAGTGTTTCAGTCAACATTAAGCAGCTTCGTGTCTGGTGGCGAAAAGGTACACTTTCCATTGATGATGATGATCACTGCACTGGTGATGTTGCTCTGTTGAATGTGTTTTGTATTGACTGAATGCAATTGGTTTGTGCAAATGATGTGTTGTTGAGTACGATGGCCGACTGGACACCACTTGGAGGTGGTGGTAGTGAATGAGGAGGACGTACTCTACTGGATCGAAGATTCGTTTGACTCGAACAAAGGGCAAAGCGGGCCCTGAGTCGAGCCCGTGCCTCGCGTAGACTGTTTTGTTCTTCTTAGATTCGTTCCTCTTCTTCTTGGTTTTGTTTGGTTTTGGCAGTCGAATGCTGCTTTGATGCCGCTCATGTCCTTGCATGCTGGAACACCCGTGTTTGTGTGTGTGCACGCTTCGTGCGGTCAAGTACTCGACTTTGTTGTGGTGGTGCCATGACAATGGAGTTGCTCGTTGAATGTCTCATTGTGTTGAGGGCCTTGGCTGTGATTCGTTGTTAGATGTTTGGCTTGTGCTGAGGTTGGTGATGGCAACGCATGCAATGTCATCAATTTAGATGATAACGAACCAAACAGAACAATGCAATACCAAAGAGTAGTCAAAGATGACTCGGGCGAGGCAGAGGAGATAGTGCCATCATCATACGAATGCATGTAATTGTCGGCAGAGGCCATTTTGAGATCTTTTGAGAGTGCGGATTACTGTTCGGCAGAAGCGATTAGACCGAAGTTTAGGCTAAAGTATAGCAAAGCAGCCTGAAAAGATAGATTTGCTTAGTTCCGTGGTAAACCAAGAACAGTAACAACAATACAGTTACCAATTAAATTGAGTTTGGCCAACAAGATACGACATGATGACGGCAATCGAAGTGCTATTGATCGGGATTCCGAGATGCTGCAGTTGATGCAGAGTGGCTGATCACTGCCACTACCCACAGGTCCCCATGAGGAGCAGAAATCGTACTGTTGACACGGGCACTGTTCATGAGTACGTCAAGATTAAGATGCACACAGTGTTCGATACCGTATTCAACTGTCAAGACCAACGCAACACATCAACAGAGAGAGAGAGAGAGAGAGAGAGAGAGAGAGAGAGAGAGAGAGAGAGACTCTAGTGTTGTGGCTGCTTCACTGACTGTCTTGTTCGGCACGGCTTTGATTATTATTGAGCACAGACGTAGTTTGGGTTAGCTACTCGTAAGACAGTTGACCGAACACTTATGCACCACTTAAGGCTTGAGATAGAGCTGCCAGTGAAAGTGAAATAAAAAGTGTTACACACAAATAAGTCAAACCACCAGTCGATTAATACTCACATATTTCGAGAAACGGACAATGGTGTGCACAGCGAACACAACGAGCCTTGAGCAGTGAGCCTGTTGCGTGTGACATTAGAAGTCAAAACAACAAAACGAACGCGAGCGCGAATACATGGTGACTATTTGCACTTTGTTTTGACTCGCTCGCTGGCACCATGCCGCGCGGCACTCACAGCTCTAGCTCCCGACTTGAGTTAAAATTGCAATTACTCACGTACTCTTTCGGTGAGTGTTACTGGCTTTGCTGAATTTTGGTCCACAGTGCCTTCGCATAAATATGCTTTGTTCAAGTGGATGGTGCTGCTGTTTCTGCCGGTGGCCCATTTGGCCCTCTCGGTGTACTCATCAGGCCGACAAAGATACTGCATTGCTGCGTTTGGTCCGCGATCGTGCTGTGTGCATTGTGCACTACTGCACAAGTCGTTCACTCGCCGGTCACTGTTCAACATCACATCTTCATGAGAAGTCACCTCTCGCTTGGATTTAGCGAACATTTGGACGCAAATGCTCTCTCACGTGTCGAGCCAACATTTGTCCTGCAAATCTCCAACTCATCTAACTATGGATCTTCGTTCCAGAAAGAAGCCTTGTGTGGTAAGTGTTTGCCTTGTTGTGTGCAGTGATTACCGTCATTGTCTAATCTAAATTGACAACTATTGTCACCCGAGCCCGAAAAGGCGGCCTCCAGCAGCCCGGTTCATGCACGTTCGAGGCACAATTATGGATCTATGCGGAGATGGTGTGCATGTTCAATCTGCTATACCGAGTCACTGTTGGCACAGTCACACCACAATGGAACTTCGTTCTGGCAGGAAGCCTCGTATGGTAACTAGTTGCCATTGGTTCCGTGAGCATTTGATGTGACACGGAGCAATGGTTGTGTCGTGCATGGCCAGACCACAGTCGCATTGGTACATTCGTGGTCAATTGCCTTGATGAATTGTGATTGACTTGCAGTGGCAACTGGTGCCGTGAGCATTTGATGTGACACGGAGCAATGGATGTGTCTTGCCTGGCCAGACCACAGTCGCATTGGTACATTTGTTGCCAATTGCGTCGATTTCAAACCAATGTGGATCGTTGTGAGCAGGTCTGTTTCGGCAATCGCCTCGAGTGCTCTGTTACTTCACAATTAGTAAAGTAGCCCGATACTATGAACTAAGAGAATCAATTAGATATCTCAAAGGCATCAAATGGATACAAACTATAGATGAGAACTCAATCAAACAGAGGAAACGACCAGTTGCATTGTACTCCACGTGATAGTTCCAGTCGGTCACCTGATCGAGTCCGCTCTCGTGGCCTGGACGTCTATGACTTAGGTGGAGATCCAGCCCCGCACCTATTTGGCCTGCTCGCTGGAGACAATTCTTGAGTGTGGCCACTCAGATCTATCTCGGTTGAGTCGGCAAAGTACTGCAAATCGGTCGGGCGGCGAACATCGTTGAGCAGCCAAATCGGTTTCGGGTTTGCTTGAGCTGCTTCGTTGGCCTCGATGATGGCCAGTCGTAGAAAGTACTTAGGGTCGGCCTGTCTCACCGACTCACTCCAACAGACCGTCTGCTGTCGGTACTGTTCCTTGTACTGTGAGCCGCTCAATAGTTCGACCAGGTAGAATCCGTCCTCACGGGCAGAGGCACCATTGGTTTGGCCAAAGAATCTGTAGGACAGAACCTGACCAGCAAAGCGATCGAGTACGATCCGCTCGAGAAAACCTTTTCCACATTTACGCTTTCCACTGAAAATCAATTGCACTCGAGGCTTGGCCAGGCGGCCGATTTTGGCTGGTGACTTTTCGGTTACTGAGAGAGAGAGAGAGCGCATACAAACATTTTGTTGATTAGCGCGAATACAAAAAAGTATATAACAATAATAATAAGTAAATATATTCACACAATTGGCTTTTGACTGTATTTATTAAGTTGGTAAGGTCGCTTATGTGTGGTGTTGTGGGTATGTAAGTGTTTGTGTGTACATACGCGCTGGTAACCTCTGGTCACCGTGCTCATATGTGTGACTGTGCACCGTGCACTGCGACCGTTTAAACGGTGCAATGGAAAAGACATAAATTGTAACTCAATCACACGCTCACTTGGCACAAATGTCACTTTCCATTCCTGCCACTTTCATCGAATCGAATCGTATGGTACTAGTCGATGGCAATATTCACCCTACAAGACACACAAATTAAGCAAATTTCTATGATCACTTCAGCGTGCTTCTTTTAGTTGCATGCATGCACATTCCCAAGCCAGTGAGCAAGTCCAGTGCAATGATTTGCGACAGCAATATATCACTTTTATTACTTGGGATAATCTCCCTTTTCTCTGCCACCGCCAAATCGGCCAGAACACTAGCTTGTTCACAAGAATTTTGCTTTCTTGGAATTGGCTAAAACAGGCCGAATCAAATTATGGCCAGTGGTCACTGCCACTCATGGAGTAGAGAGGTACAGCAGTGATTTGTGACTTAGCAATTAAAAGTATTGTGTTACTTATTCGTGATGTAGAAAGTAGAGAGCGAATGAGCGAGAGAGAGAGAGAGGGAGAGTGGGAGAGAGGGAGAGGGAGAGAAGGAGGGAGAGAGTGAGAGAGAGAGATAGAGAGAGAGAGAGAGAGAGAGAGAAAGAGAGAGGGAGAGAGGGAGAGAGAGAGGGGAGAGAGAGAGAGAGAGGAGAGAGAGAGAGAGAGAGAGAGAGAGAGAGAGAGAGAGAGAGAGAGAGAGAGAGAGAGACGCATAAGGCCAACAGTGCAAACACTGCCTCAGTCTGTTAATGTATTCCCACTGAATGGCCGTTACTTGCGAGCCAACAGTCGAACCGACCAGTCAAAGCGAGACCAAATTATCATTAATTTATATCGTACATCGAACAATAGAACTTGATTTGTGAGTTTTTACACTACTGGCCGATGGTCGGTCAACTCAGTGGCGAATTGACCACTGCCCAGTCTGTCTATTCATAACGAAACGGAAATTCTGTTCTCTTTCTCCCTCTCTCTCTCTCTCTCTCTCTCTCTCTCTCTCTCTCTCTCTCTCTCTCTCTCTCTCTCTCTCCTCCGCAGCTTGTATCTCGATTCGAGTGTTCATCCTTCGAAGTGTGTGTGTGTGTGTGCATTTGTGTGCTCCTCTCCATCGTGTGTTCTGTTTGTTCTGTTTGTATATATAAACACTCAATTAGATACAAAATAACATTTTGTAGGCAACAACACACACAAGACGACAGGCAGAATGAACTCAAGTGAGACAAATGATAGCGCCCTTTAGGATGGGCTATGCAGCCACTTTTGTGTGCGTCTTTTGGCGGCATATGACAGTCGTAATGCGAGCCGCCATACGAGTGTCGCCAAGTGGTTATGAATTATGTGCACATTTGTTATATGCTCGACTCAACCGTCAGCCGGCTCAGTGGCAATGAGAATACAGTGAACAACGATAAACCCAAAGTCACATACCCGCGAGCACACATCGAATTGCACTTGCATCGAACAGAACTTAAGTTGGCTATCAATTGACAACTCAATGACCAATTGGCACATTCGCCATTTTGCAGCAGACATTTCACAAAGTGAGTACAACAGTGTGGCAACACTTCACTTAATTGCACTCTCTTTTTCATTTTCGCCGACTCTCTCGCCTTCGTCGCCGTCCTTATCGTCATTGTCATCGACTTTGTGTCTTCTTCTTCTTGGCCCCCTTTCGGCTAATTAGCCAGCGGGAGAAGAGAATTGGCTGAGTGCACCCCAATTGTTCACAAAGGCCCCAACTCTTCCCAAAACATCAAAGGACGCAAACAAACAAGCAAGCAAGAAAGCTCATTGCACTCCATCGAAGCGCTCTGTCAAATTAGCCAGCCTGTTTCGCTTCGTCTCTTCACATAGAGTTCGATCAAATTGGATGCTTTTGGTCAATCGAACTATATATTAGTTTGTTTACGGCAGGCCCTTAGCCATCGATTGACCAATCACTATGTATTTACTTGGAAACTGACTGCCCATTGCTTCGTTAAACTAGAGTATGTTTGCACAAACACATGATTGATTATCATTTTCCTACTTTATCAATCAATCAGGACTGACCGACCACCACGATGGACCTCGTAGTTGGCCTGTGGCTAACTTGGCTGAATGCGTTCGGCAAGCAGCAAGCTCGACGGCTCAAGTACAAGAGAGAGGGAGAGAGGGGAGAGAGAGAGAGAGAGAGAGAGAGAGAGAGAGAGAGAGAGAGAGAAGAGCGAGAGAGGCGAGAGAGAAGAGCGAGAGAGGGCGAGAGAGTGAGAGAGAGAGAGAGAGAGAGAGTGCATTTACAATTCACAGGGGCCATCATCACCTTTACCTTACCGCACACACACACCTCGACAGGGGCTGTTCGACTCGACACCGCCACCGAGCCAATCAATAAAGCAAAACAGCCCACTAATTGCACTGGACAGATAATAACATAATTGGTCTCAGCGTGCGATGACAAACAATGCATTTGTATTGCACACACAGACACCGACGTAATTGTCAATGGTCATGTGGTGCTGCTGCCTGTCGGCTTGACCAATTACACCGACAGTTGTCGTGTCCGACACTTCGTTGTGAGTGAGTGAGTGAGTGAGTGAGTGAGACATCAAGACAGTCGCATCGAATCGCTTTCACTTGCACCCTGCGCTGTCTAGTCGGCCACATGGAGTCTGTCATACGCCGAACACTGTCATCATTGGACATATTCGATTTTGTATATATCTCGTTAAAGCAACAACAACAACAGCAACCATCCTTAGCAGCTTATCACCTTCATGCTGCATATATGTCTACATATGATTTTGGCTCAAGTCGTATCAAGTGGGTTTTATTGTGAACTTATGCGTTTGCATTGTGTGCCTCATTATTATGCCTTGTGCAGTGTGAATACGAGAATTATCTGCCAAATGACAAGACATCGCTCGTACTCTCACTCGCTCTCTCGGATGGTGGTGCCGTCGTGGTGATATGTATGAGAGAGTGGGGAGAGGCTCGCGCGCGCCCGTCGCACAGCACTCGGCTACGGCTGCTGTGTGTGTTGTGTGCTGTGTGCCGCCGGCCAGCAGCATGCCAGTGTCTGCCTGTGCTTTGCCGTGAGCGCGTCACTTTCTACTTCACTTACTACTCCGTGCTCATCTCTCACTCTCGATGATCGTTTAATCCACTCGCGAGTGATCATCACACAATCTAAATTGTCATCTATGTGACTTTATTGTTTCGATTTGTGTGTTGTGTGTGTGCTCGAATGCGTGTTCGTGTTTGTGTCCGTGTGCACACCAACCTCAACGTCAACACACAGCCATTGAACAGCACTTTCAAGCACACCACCGTTACTGATTGACTATCGATGCTCTCACTCGTTTTGTTGTTGTTGTTGTTGTTGTTGTCTCTCTGCTCGAATCTACTACTGTCTAGTGCATCGTGCCATCACTTTGAGTTATCTATTGGTGATTTGCTTAGCTTGGACTCTTGGGCCACTCGGCAAGTGCACACCATCATCACCATAGCCACAGCAGCCGCCACCACCATCATCATCATCAGCATCAGCCAACCAACAACTCACCACTGGCTTTGTGTTTGGTGACTTTGTGTGACTGGGTCTACCACGTACGGTGTACACTGTACCGTACAGTGTTAGCCTTAATGAACAGCAAGCCATTCAACAGTACCGAATCATTCCATTTTTCAACTGTCTCAATTATAATAAAACAACTCACACATACACACACATACACAGCCTTAAACCGTAATCCACCCGTGCCAAGATCAACCTCACAGCCGCACCACCACCACCACCACCATCATCATCAGCACCCAACCAGTAACTCTTCTTTGACTTTGTGTTTGGTGACTTTATGTGACTGGGTCTACCACGTACGGTGTACCGTACAGTGTTGGCCTCAATGAACTGTTGAAAGTTCTCGCTATGAACGTTACTAATTCGACCGATGAGATGACCGCGAACTGAGTCAACGGTGACCAGTCACCACTGTGGCGCTATTGCCTTCGCTCATGTCTACCACAGGCAATCTCGGACAGTATAAAGTCTCACACCTCGCATTGCTCTCATTGTACAGTTGGACTGTTGTGAGACTTGCTGCCTATTGTAAGTTCTCCTGAAGTTGTGTGTCTGTCTATCGATCACTAACTTGCCTCCTTCTGTCCCCAACTAGGTCTTGTTGACAAACCCTACTCATTGTCGTGCTACCTATTTGAGACGTTACCGAAGCTCTATTTCTGTGTTTTATGTTTTACCTTTTATATTTATCCTAGTACAGTGTATCTGTTATTTTATTTGTCAATAAAACCTAGCATTTTCATTATGAACAGCAAGCCATTCAACAGTACCGAATCATCATTCCATTTCTCAACTGTCTCAATTATAATACTACAACAACAACAACTCACAAACTCACACACACACAGCCTAAAGCCGTCATCCACAAGTGCCGTGATCATCTAACACCAGCCTAAACTCTTCCAACCTTCAACGATCATCCTCTCGTTGACGCAGTGGTCATCATCACCTCGTCAATCGAATCTCCTCACTGGCACCGTCGACAATCACTCAATTCATCCAACTCTCCGCACTATTTATAACACATTCATCGGCCTTCCGTGACAGCAGTCACCTTGTCGACAGCAACTAGTTCCAGTCCGCATTGACACAGAATATATACAGTAAAAGTAAGTTGTTACTACACTATTATTCTTATGACATACGATTCTATTGTTGAGGTGTTCAGGTTATGACATATACAATCAGTTATGTGCAGTGCCTAGCGAACTTAGTAGCGATTCGAAATAGAGATGGTAGTACCACAACACAAATGTACTTTCTACAGTGAGAGAGAGAGAGAGAGAGAGAGAGAGAGAGAGAGAGAGAGAGAGGGCGAGAGGGCGAGAGGGCGAGAGAGGGGGAGAGAGAGAGAGAGAGAGAGAGAGAGAGAGAGAGAGAGAGAGAGAGGGCGAGAAGGCAGAGAGGGAGAGAGAGGGCGAGAGAGAGAGGGCGAGAGAGAGAGAGAGAGAGAGAGAGAGAGAGAGAGAGAGAGAGAGAGAGAGAGAGAGAGAGAGAGAGAGAGAGAGAAACAATCTTTATTATACAAAATATAATACAGATAGAGCTGCTCACTAAACCAGTGAGTTGCCTTTAGACACAGCATACTAATTAATCTGTTAAGACAATATTGCAATACAGTTTAGAATAGTGTAGACTACAAAAAGTGAGACTGAACATCAGAAAATATAAAAGTGTGTGTGTATGAATATATAAAGGTCTAACCATAAATGTGATAGTGTATCATATGTACAGACGCTATCAAAACAGATTCTGCCATTTCGCAAAGTTTCTTCTTATCAAGTTGGAAACGATCGAAAAAGTTAACCAACTGAGTGCTCACTGTTCCTCTCGCCCCCATCCAGAGACCAATAACTTCGCACTCGCGATTCTGGATGATGGGATATTTCTCTGCCAGGTCTTCATAGCAGCTCCGGTAGATAGAGTCCTTCTCGGCTTGAACTATACTCCCAACATCATCCTTCGTTTCCCATCGTACAGTCGGGTCGATGATGTAGACTTTGTCGGAGTCTTCTTTGAAGGCAAGAATGTCGACAAATCGGTTCGCACCTTGTCCATCCGAACAGTAGGGTTCAACCACGCAGGTGTATCCTTTCTCGCGAAGCAGACCAGCGATCGTGTTCTTAACTTGATGGTGACGCTTATTTCGTCGTTCGTCGTTGAAGTGACAGGCACCGAGGACATGGCCAGGGGTTTCTTTCTCTTTGCGGGTTGCAGTAGTGCAACGACGGCAAAGGGTCGATGCCAAAGCTCCATCTTGAACAACTCCAGGAACGCCCAACAGATTCGCGTAGCCGGTGCTCAACTTGATGGCTGCCACCCATTCTGAGCCCGACAACGTGTTCTTGTCGTATACAAAGCTGTTTCCCTTCGGATACTCCTTAAAGTGACTCACACCGCAGCCCTGGTAAAGCTGGGTGGCCCAGGGCCGGCTTAGGCCTGGGTGATTAGGGTGATTTCACCCAGCCCAATTTGTCTGGTGGATAAAATTTTTCGAATTTTTGGGATAAACATTCATGCCAATTAAACCACTGGGATTGGAACATGGAAATCATCTAGGCCATTCAATTTTGGGATAAGAGCTGATTTGCAGTTTTCTAGAAAGTAATTTAAGGCCAAATTTGCACAAATTTTTCAAATACAAGTCCAAAATGCAGTTGGGGGAGGGTACCGCTCACCAGAATCACCCACCCTGATAAATTTGCTAAGCCGGCCCTGGGGTGGCCCATTTGTTAAATTGGCGCTCACGTAGAGCGTTGCGTAGTTGAGAGAGAGAGAGAGAGAGGGCGAGAGAGAGAGTGGCAGTTGTTGTTGTTGTAACGATTCAATAGTAGTGCTCTAATAGCTTCACTCGATGGAAGCTCTACAGCCCCGAACGAATCCAATTATTCAGGACACTTTGTAAAATTGCCCAAGTTAGAGTGCTCATCTATTATTATATAGCTAAGGATGTATTAATAACTGAGAGGTTAAACCAAATGGCCTTTTGCCACCGACAGTACGAGTTCTGTATTTAGTGTATTCAGCAATAGCCATACGCCACGCGGCCACTGTCTCAATAGCTTTCATCTTTTATACAAATACAAATACACAATTTGAGTAACTCAGCTAGTAATTGACAGTATTTATGTTGTTTCAGTTCATTCGTTCAACTGTCGCCTACACACAAGCGAACACAATGGAACCACTTCCCAGTCCACCTGTGCCAATCTACACATGGGATGGCTGCATTAAGGAAGAATTACAGAACGTAGCAAAAAGACTCTCTGGACCGCTAAATAAAGATTCCAAGATATCCAGAATCTTATACTGGTCACGAAAGAGTAAAATGTTTTCCGCTCAATGGGCAGGTAGTTGGCATTCAATTGCAGGTTTGAAGTACTTTTTGGATGAATTTGACGAACGCCAAAAAAAGAATAAGGCCTATTCGTTTCGTACCATTCGGAAATGGATCGACCTTGCTGCCACATACGATGGTTTAGCTAAACGAATGCGCCATGGCCGTCTTTTGGTTTATGCTGTTCTGGCGGTCAAGAAGTTCAACAATAAACGATTTGAAGATAAAGCTCTTGTTTTGTGGTTGTCGGGAAAGTTCACCCAACCGCAAATGGTCGCGGAAGTGGGCGAAAAGGCGGTTAACGACTTTCTCGAAAATCCGAACATTGATTCGGAAGAACTATTGGAATTTGAACACTTGATTCCTCCGGACATAATGGCGACAGCTTTTGACGATCAAAATGATATGGCTGCTTTGTTGAAGATGATTGAAAAGAGCCAGAAAGGTGTCACAGTGATTCGAAAGCTATTTGGAAAAAGAATGAAGCCAAATGCTACCGATATAGTGGCATTTGAGATGCTCAGAGGAAGAATGGAAGGCAGCATGAGATTCTTCAAGTCTCCTTCAAATGTCGATTATGTGAACGAAATCTTCGAGAAAGAGGACTTGCCCACTGTTCTGGAGAAGTTAAACTTTATATTGGGCACTGGCGTTGAATTGGATGTGTTCACCCTAATTCTAGTTTTGTTTCGAGACAACTCGTATTTGGAAATTGGCGCTCAAACTGTGAACACTAACCGCCCTGAGCACACTCTCTGCATGGCTTGTGCTGAGCCTAATTCAGATCTATTCTGTGCATCATGCAACATTTCGGTGCACAAGTCATGTGTGCATGAATCGACAAGCCAAGTGCAAGTCAATTGGCTTTGTGACCGCTGTCACTGGAGCCCAGACCGAGCTGTCACTTGCTTCTTGTGCCATCAGCAGAACGGTGGTGTGTTTGTGCGAGTCTATCCAAAAATTTGGGCACATTCAATTTGCAATTCCATTTGGATCCACGCCCTAGAGACTACAAATGAGAGACCTGAATCGCTTGTCAAGGGAAAGTGTTGCTATTACTGTGACAACTCGTCTGGAATTTGTTGCTCCGATGATGATGATGGCCGAAAGAAGTTCCATCCAAGCTGCTGTGCTCGTGCACTTGGCATCACTATTCGCGTCAGCAATGAAGACGTAGATGAGGACGGAGTTGCCCAACTTGAGTCTGTTTCTGTGTCTCGCAAAAAGAGTAAACTCAACAATTTGGCGAAAGACTTGAAAATGGATGCAATTGCACTTGAAGCTGAGTTTGCCCAAAAGTTTGAGTACAGCAAAACCGAGTTTCGTGTCTATTTGGCCGATGGATTGATTGAACAGATCAACCAACTTCTACCGATCAACGCAAATCGCGCCTTTGTTGAGGCCTTATGGGCAATCTGGAAGATATTGCCCAAACGTATCACTCGTACTCGTAGTGTCGTGGGCGACGGTGATGTTGGTTCGGAAGAAGAATGAAAGAACCGTTTGCAGGTAGGTTATTGTTCTTGTTGTGTTAGGCCAGTGATGAATAGTATAGAAAGTCAATCGAAAAGAAATTGAAATCGTTTGGTTAGGCCTCTCTCTCTCTCTCTCTCTCTCTCTCTCTCTCTCTCTCTCTCTCTCTCTGTTCACGCTGCGTGCGCACAGCGCAAAAATTGTCTAAATTGTTCCATTACACCCATTACTGTTTTGTACTTTAGGAACTTTATCAAGCACAAGTTGACGTTCCAATGCAGTACGACGCAGGAGAACAGTCCTTCGAGATGATGGCAAGCAAACCAGGACCGAGTAGCGCAAAGTAATTGCCGAGTGCCGAGTGCAGATTCCCGATTCCAGTACTGTCACCATTCATCGACTTATCGACCATATCCAGGTTTATACAATTCGATTTGCCATTACATGACACACTTTTATGACACATATTCCAGAGATTATACTATATTTCCACTTATATTTATTACATCGATTGACTATTACATAACGTTCAATGAATAGGAATAGTGATATGCAACGTTGATTAGTTAGCAAACACCCAGTTTACCATCCATTCGTGCCTAATCCGGTTATCTTTCTTTGATTCGTGTCTTATTTATTATTATGCATTCACAATCCTATTATGTCTTGACTTTTAATCTTTTAATATAATGATCGTTTATTATTAACTAAGTGCGCCAACAAGTGTCGCTTTCTTTGGTTTTGTTCTGTCTGTCTGTCCTCTTCTTCTCTCGTCGTATGTCTTTATCACAGTCTATCGCATGTTCGCAAGTAGCATTCATTCAAGTGAAGACAAATAAGTGTGTTTATGTTTGCTTTCAGTCACTTGAGAGGCGCCTAAAGCGTAAACACCAGCACTAATCGAGCACAAAATCTCCGGACAACCGTCAAACCGTCACGTTAATGTCACATTTTCACGATCGTAATCGAGACGGGTGGCTGCCTCCGAGTGCGGTTGTCAGTCACCCAAACAACGTGACACAGCAAGATCATTAGTGTGAAGTGTGACCCATTCTGCACAGTGGGCCATCACCGGGGTAAGTAAGCCATGTCATTGTCAACAAGTACTACTACTCAACAACCAGATGAGGCACTTGATTCGCCATTTAGCGTCAAAAGTCACGTCCTCATTAGTCAGAGTCGGGAGTACGTGCGCGTGCCGTCACGGTACTGTCGGCGATTAGTGAGCGAGCGAGCGAGTGCTCGAGCGTAGGGCTTCGTGTTGAGACTGCTTAGCTACACAGGACATCACAATCACAATCATCATCACCGTGACCAGCAGTGTTTGCACTCATTCGATTGGCCGAGTACGACACCCCAGAATGGAGACTGTACTTTCTGATACTGATGTAAGTGTTTGTTTTGTATTATAGTCTCAATACCTCTCTTATCTCACTTATCTTATCAGTTCACGCAGACGAGGAGCCCGTCCACCAACTCCAACACTGTGTGCAGAGCCACTGCCACCATTCTTACCGGTCCAAATCTAAACCCAAATCAGTGGCTGTACGCAGACGAGGAGCCCGTCCACCAACTCCAACACTGTGTGCAGAGCCACTGCCACCATTCTTACCGGTCCAAATTTAAACCCGAATCAGTGGCTGTACGCAGACGAGGAGCCCGTCCACCAACTCCAACACTGTGTGCAGAGCCACTGCCACCATTCTTACCGGTCCAAATCTAAACCCAAATCAGTGGCCCTTCGCAGACGAGGAGCCCGTCCACCAACTCCAACACTGTGTGCAGAGCCACTGCCACCATTCTTACCGGTCCAAATCTAAACCCGAATCAGTGGCTGTACGCAGACGAGGAGCCCGTCCACCAACTCCAACACTGTGTGCAGAGCCACTGCCACCATTCTTACCGGTCCAAATCTAAACCAGAATCAGTGGCTGTACGCAGACGAGGAGCCCGTCCACCAACTCCAACACTGTGTGCAGAGCCACTGCCACCATTCTTACCGGTCCAAATCTAAACCCAAATCAGTGGCTGTACGCAGACGAGGAGCCCGTCCACCAACTCCAACACTGTGTGCAGAGCCACTGCCACCATTCTTACCGGTCCAAATCTAAACCCAAATCAGTGGCCCTTTGCAGACGAGGAACCCGTCTACCAACTCCAACACTGTGTGCAGAGCCACTGCCACCATTCTTACCGGTCCAAATCTAAACCCGAATCAGTGGCCGTACGCAGACGAGGAGCCCGTCCATCAACTCCAACACTGTGTGCAGAGCCACTGCCACCATTCTTACCGGTCCAAATCTAAACCAGAATCAGTGGCTGTACGCAGACGAGGAGCCCGTGCACCAACTCCAACACTGTGTGCAGAGCCACTGCCACCATTTTTACCGGTCCAAATCTAAACCCAAATCAGTGGCTGTACGCAGACGAGGAGCCCGTCCACCAACTCCAACACTGTGTGCAGAGCCACTGCCACCATTCTTACCGGTCCAAATCTAAACCCGAATCAGTGGCCCTTCGCAGACGAGGAGCCCGTCCATCAACTCCAACACTGTGTGCAGAGCCACTGCCACCATTTTTACCGGTCCAAATCTAAACCCGAATCAGTGGCTGTACGCAGACGAGGAGCCCGTCCATCAACTCCAACACTGTGTGCAGAGCCACTGCCACCATTTTTTACCGGTCCAAATCTAAACCCGAATCAGTGGCCCTTCGCAGACGAGGAGCACGTCCATCAACTCCAACACTGTGTGCAGAGCCACTGCCACCATTCTTACCGGTTCAAATCTAAACCCAAATCAGTGGCTGTACGCAGACGAGGAGCCCGTCCACCAACTCCAACACTGTGTGCAGAGCCACTGCCACCATTCTTACCGGTCCAAATCTAAACCAGAATCAGTGGCTGTACGCAGACGAGGAGCCCGTGCACCAACTCCAACACTGTGTGCAGAGCCACTGCCACCATTCTTACCGGTCCAAATCTAAACCCAAATCAGTGGCTGTACGCAGACGAGGAGCCCGTCCACCAACTCCAACACTGTGTGCAGAGCCACTGCCACCATTCTTACCGGTCCAAATCTAAACCCGAATCAGTGGCCCTTCGCAGACGAGGAGCACGTCCATCAACTCCAACACTGTGTGCAGAGCCACTGCCACCATTTTTACCGGTCCAAATTTAAACCCAAATCAGTGGCTGTACGCAGACGAGGAGCCCGTCCATCAACTCCAACACTGTGTGCAGAGCCACTGCCACCATTCTTACCGGTCCAAATCTAAACCAGAATCAGTGGCTGTACGCAGACGAGGAGCCCGTGCACCAACTCCAACACTGTGTGCAGAGCCACTGCCACCATTCTTACCGGTCCAAATCTAAACCCGAATCAGTGGCTGTACGCAGACGAGGAGCCCGTCCACCAACTCCAACACTGTGTGCAGAGCCACTGCCACCATTCTTACCGGTCCAAATCTAAACCCGAATCAGTGGCCCTTCGCAGACGAGGAGCACGTCCATCAACTCCAACACTGTGTGCAGAGCCACTGCCACCATTCTTACCGGTCCAAATCTAAACCCAAATTAGTTGCCCTACGCAGACGAGGAGCCCGTCCACCGACGACGATGCTGCGTGCAGTGGCACTGCCGCCATCTTTTCCAGTCCAAAGCTAAATCCAAATCAGTGGCCGTACACAGAAGGCAAGCCATTGACGGCTCTTGCCTTGCTCAAATTGCTAATTGAACCACTCCACATCACCACTCAAATTGTACTGACCACTCGGCAGTTGGCACTGCTGGGCGACCTCATCTTGGTAAGCGAACATGTTTGTCTCTCCGTCTCTCTCTCTCTCTCTCTCTCTCTCTCTCTCTCTCTCTCTCCCTTTACACCCTCTCCTAACCACGATTAGTGAAGACATTTGAGACAATCACGAGTTTTGACAATGTTGATGCCGTGCACAATGAACTGCACTACACATTGACAGTCATTTACGCTATTATCACTCACGACATTCTCTATCTCTCTTTTTCCCATGAATCAACTGAACCTCTAATCCAATTTTTATTGCAGAACCAGTAACTTCCGGCTAGTCCGTCGAGTCAAAACACAACATAAGCACCCAATGTTTCGCCCGTTAAGATGTTCGTAATTCATTAAGACAATGCTCGACCTGTAAGTCTGTTCGCCAAACAAGACTCATATGCAAGGCGGCAACAGCACTGACAAATGTTGACCAGGCTTAAAAAAACAAAAAAAAACCGTCAGAAATTGATCAACGACAAGTCATCAATTGTAGTAAATGCCAAGTACGACTCGGAGATGCAACATCGTTGGTCACATCCGAGACAGTGCACGAGGCGATGAGAGTGGTGGTCAACTATCCGTCCCCCGGTTTGTGGCCATCGTGGATGGATGGGAGATTAACTTACTTACTTCTTCTGTTCCAACTGGGGGCATGAGAGAACTCAAACTTGCAAGGTGGTTCACACTCACCACCCAACGATGTCTCGATGACCTGATCGACATATACTTAGAAGAGGCAGCGAGCACCTAAGCAGACGGTCGAGTAACTTTACCAAATGATCATATTGTGGCCAACTATTGAGTGGCGCTCAACACAGAAAACAACACAACATAGCGCGGCTTACACCATCACAACACCGCTAGACAATGGTTGGCCATCATCACTAACTTCATGCGGATGTGGTCAGTGGTGGCGAGTCTCTGTGGTTAGCGTGTGAAGATGTTCGTGGTGCCTTCGGAACACAGACAAGACTTGCCGGTCGTCAATTGGTTCGACTCGAGACGACAAATCATATACACTCTACTTGCACACTGACTAATTAGCGCAGCGCAGTAGTGCAAGTAGTAGTAGTAGGCACAGTAGTAGGCTTGCGATTTGAAAATGGCACACATTCAATTGATTCGATGTAACACAACACACAACCACAAAGTGTAAGTGCACTTGGCAGTAAGAAATGATCGAAACACAAACTGCATCGTGGTGTGCTGCAGACCGCCACCAGAATGGCACACCAACACAAACACCTTTCCATTCGAACCTAAACATGCAGGACACACTGCCCAATTGTACCAAGGCGAGGGCAGGTGGATTGCGGCCGCCGGGTGCAATGTTCCAAGGCCGAAAGCTAAACATCCAACGAGTGTCCACGAGTCCCATCAACCGCACTCACCTTTGCCACTGTAAGCACTCAACCGTAATCACTCTCCTTCTGCTATTATGGCCAGTACGTGACTTTCGCGAGTGTTGATAAATTGTCACGCCACACAGTCACACCTTATTAAGTCGCATATCATGTAACCAACGAAGTGCTAATGTGAGTACATTAGAATGACTCCATGACAATGCACTCTACACACAATAAATAAAGAACTATAAATGCACAATGATTTATGCAGTTTACTGAATGAATGATCACCTTGCACTTCTATCCAGGTGGTGCAACACTAACCCCCAATTACGATCACGGTGTGAGGATGCTTGTGTGCAATTTACTAACAATTGTGTCTTGTTGTGCAAACAATTGACGACCCGTCCAACTTAACAAATAACGCAAGAAGCCAGTGTGAACACGGCCAAACGAGGAAAGAGAACACGAAGGCATTCTGAGGTGTGCCTCTCAACGTATAAGGTCAGTTGATTGGTCAGTGTGAAGAGAGAGAGAGAGAGAGAGGGCGAGAGGGCCAGAGGGCCAGAGGGCGAGAGAGAGGGCGAGAGAGAGAGAGAGGACGAGAGAGAGGACGAGAGAGAGAGAGAAGGTGAGGGATAAAGAGAGAAAGCGAGAGAAAGAGAGAGAGAGAGAGAGAGAGAGAGAGCGTGCGCGAGAGCGAGAGAACACAGGTAAGCACAGGTCTGTGCTCTATATTTCTTATCGATAGGTCGATCAATAGACTCGTTTGTGATCACTTTTCTGTTGTTAGTGAGCCGCCGCCAATCAGGTAAGTCCAAGATGCACAATAATAAACGACAATTTGCGTTAAAATCCGCTTTATTAATACAATCAATACAATAAATTGGTAAATAATAATTGATAAATAATCCCATAACCCATAAAACCCTTTGTGTATAAGTGAATAATAAATTTAATTAGATTAAAAGTCTCAGTCCAAGTTAGACATCCGTCCATTCATTTAGATGATGCTCATTTGAATGGATTTGAATAGGCGCGAGCTGATTTCACAACTCGTGTGTCATGATTGGCCAAGTAGCGGTGAAGGAACAGATTCGGTACGTGCTCATCAAACACGATGATGAGATTAGACATGTCCGCAGGTTCGATTACCTCCTCATCCACTGTCGGTGTATCATGCAGATAGATTCGCAGAGTGTCCAGAGACAGTAACGAAGCACAGTGCATCACCTGACCGAGACTCAAATTCTCATTGGTTGTAACGTGCAAATATTCGAGAGACAAACTCTGATAGGTGCATAGCTGCATCAACTGGTCGTAGTTGAGATCCTCCACAACCAACAAATCGAATCTGTCATCCCATTCGTCTGCTCGCAATGCTTCAAGATTGTCTCCATTCATTTCATTCACAATCTGAATAGTGTCAATGTCTTCATTGTGGAGTGCAAAGTTGTTAAGTGAATCCAGCAGTCCTCTGTCCGGTGAGTGGTAGGTGTGGAAGTACAAATGCTTGAGTTGGCCAAAAATGGAAAAGGCATTCATTGGCATGTTCTTGGCTTCATCGAAATTGAGCGCGGAAAAGTACAAGTAACTCAACTGGGCCATGCCATTGATTGTGTTGATCAGTTGATTGACTTGACCATGAATTGAGCCGAATGATGGCACAAACTTATTGCCGAACACAGGTTTGTTGTCTGGGAAATAAATAAAAATTCCCACTGCCACCAAGCTGGTGGAAAGACTCTTCAGCAGTTGAATTGCATTGTCAAGAATCCAGGCAAGTTGGATATTCCAACCGACACGAATGTAAATGTTGATCTCTTCTACTCCGGCTAAAGTCTCCATCAATTCAAGAAGATCGTCGGTGTTGAGGGTGCGGCACAATGATTTGACTTGAGATGGGGATTGATCAAGCCATGGAATATCACTTAGCCGTTCTTCGTTGACACCAACAAGCAAATACACTGGACGAGTGTCACTTTGTGCAGCCATGTTCGAATAGAAATGAAGATGATTGCCACGACGGTCAGCGGAATAGAATGACACAGATCAATGAAAACGAATCAAAATGATAAGATCAGCGAAACCAACGCTCAATTCGAGTGGCATTGCCAATCACGAACAGTTGTGCTCACATGAACGCCACCGCAGGCAGAGTGGACAGGCAGATACAGAGCTGCTCTGTCTGCCCCTCTACCTTTATGTGTAGCTACCCCTGTTACATAATGTACGATGTGCAAAGGGCGCATGCTCTGTTAACGTTTAGACAGGCAGACAGAGAGACAAAGAGTGAGAGGGAGAAAGAAAGAAAGAAAGAGAGAGAGAGAGAGAGACAGCGAGACAGCAAGCGACCAAGAAGCCTATCCAAACAAGTTATATTTTGAACTTTGGATTCTTGGATTTCTTGCCCCTTCTGCCTCGACAGAAAGAGCGAGAAAAGAAACGAACGAAAGGCGAGCGAGCGAACACAGACACCACTCGATGCTGAGGCTGACTCGGGCAGAGATGACCGTGCACTTGTCGAGCTATTCAGTGGTATTGTGTTGTGTGTGCTTGTCGATTTGTCTGTATGTGTCCAGGTCAGTGCATGTGCATCACACTGGCGCGACCGAGTCTCTTTCTTTTGTGCTTTCGAATGCAAGGCTCAATTGAAGGCTCAAACGCACAGCAATTAAGCTCACGTCCGTTGGCGAGTTAGCCTGCCCGTCAGTCAGTCAGATTTGTGCTATTTCTTTGTTACTTGTATGTTCTCATCCTGCTCACTTGCCAATCATACTAGTATGTAGTAGTTTGTGCCAAGGTTTTCCGATTCGAGTACCATTGCACGCCAAATTATTTTTGATTGCGTTTTGTGTTAGCTTGCATTGCTTCGCGTTCGGGGGAACTTCTTCGTTGTGTGTTCTTGTTTGACCAGTTCGCCTCGGGAGACGCGCACACAGTCCAACAGCACACTGTTGATTGTGGCTCCTGATTGCAGCGCTAATTGTGGTTGGTCGCCTAAAGGTAGAGGTAAGCGCAAGGTAGTAGGCGCACACAATCTCACACTTCCTCTCCATCCCTTCACACACACAACTCGCCACATCAGCACCATCACCATCAAAGTTGAGTCATCAGCATGGAAAATGGCTGCTTGAGTGTGTGTGCTGTCCTGCTGTATTATCCGTCGATGAGGCTGATCAGTGGTGTCCACCTTCGCTGCCGTGTTCAAACTACTCATCGCTCTCCGCACTCACTCTTCGTTCTGTACTCGACAAAAGCACACCGTACGATCAGTGTGAGTCAGGCTAACTAACTAACTAACCACCATCACCTCACCACCACCATCGCACACAGCCAAAACCAACATCCCGAGGATCGTCTTTTCGTCTTAGAATCCCATTCCTATAAGACTTAAGAACACACACACACACGTCTTGAGGAAGTTCTGAGAAGCCGTCGGGCGTCGTCTCATCTTTCTCTCTTCTCTCACATTTCGCATCCAATCGCCGCCCTCTCGCTGTACATCGCCGCATCTTTCAACTGCTCTCCCCGTCTGTCTTACATCGCTGTCGGTGCACACCCAAAGACGTTCATCCTCCACACACTCGGTAAGTGATGTTTGCGATGGTGATGATAAGGCAGTGATGCATACGCTTTTGGATTTTGCATTTGCATTTAATATTTGCGTAGTCATTGCTAGCGTTCATTATTAGTACATGGTGTGTGAGTGAGTGTGCCTACTTAGTTTGTTTGCCCGGTTCATTCAGGAAATCATGACTTCTGGTCACTTGGAACTGAGCTGAAAGAGAGAGAGAGAGAGAGAGAGAGAGAGAGAGAGAGAGAGACCATTTGCCCTGGGTTGTGGTCTGTGGTTCTGTTCTGTTCTTACATCATCAACATCATCATCATCGTCGTCGTGGTTATGAGTTTTGGCTTAAGAGTGTCTATTGAGAGGTGATGGTGTGCACCGTGTAGTGGCTGTCTTATGTTATGTTCGTTGTGCCTTTGGTCATTGTGTTCGTATTTGTGTGTGAGTGCGTGCGTTCGTTTGCGTGTTATTTGTTGGCACTTATTGCTGCCTTTTGCTGCTCGCGAGTGATGATGCTGATGATGATGTGTTCGTACCTATCATCCAATAATGATGATGACCACGGCGGAGCTCTCTAATGTTTTAAATTCACAATGTATGTGCTGTATCATATATAAAATATCCGTTTTGGTCAGATCGACTGCCAATCCGTCCGAGGCACAATGTCCTCTCCTGGTCCCAGTGCGAGCAGTGCCACAACACGTAAATGGTTTGCAGTAAGGCGAGAGATTAGACCTAATTAGCACAAAATACATGCACACACACAACACAACACAGATCACAGTGTGCCAGTGTGTTTAGCGTAGAAGCGCAAACTAAAGACTGTCAGTGAGAATGAAAATGTCACGGAGAGAGAGACTGCAACACACACAAAACGAGACGAGGAGACGAGTGAGTGAGTGAGTGAGAGAGTGAGAGATGATGGTGTAGTGCCACTCTGCTGTTAGGCGAGAGATTAGTGCCTTTAGACTGTGTAGTTGTGTGTTGTTACGATGTACAATTGACTGTAGTGTGTAGTGTGTCTAATCGCACACGAGTTGCTTCACTCTCCAAGAAGGGCACTACAGCCCACCATCAGGGATGACACACACACACACACACACACACACACACCCTTCTACCCAATGGGCTCGCGCAATACCTTTCTTAATCGTACCTAAGTACACGAGTCATATATTTTGGGCCCTAGGGCAGAATGTGTATCCACAAGCACGATCTGGGCAGAGTTGTGCCCGAGTGTGTGTGATGATGTGTCAACAGAACAGACAGAACAGAGTGCAAACTCACACCATCACATCGCCACTCGACAGACAAATCATTGGCGAATTGGCGACCACTTCACGAAGTTTTCGCGGTGAGTGGTGGTTCACTTACTCACTCGTACTGTGAGTATCTATGTGGCTAACGTGTGGTATTGGTCTTGGTGGCTGTCTGTGGGGAGCCATCATCACAAAACTTGCTGGTCATGAAGTAGTTTGACTGGGAGACGACGACAAATACACAGAAGAGCACTCTCCAACTAGTGGCACACTGGCACAGTGGTTTGTGTGTGTGTGTTTGCTCAGTGTTCTGCTGCAAGGTGATGATGATGATGATGATGATGATGAGGCGATTCGAATTTCGAACAGCGCCACTGCTCAATTGAGTGTTGGCCACTCCATGCACTCCACTTGGACACGTTTTATTGTGTTGAATTGAGCTGCCGACTCGATGTAATACACAACACAGATCACAGTCTGCCAGTGGGTTTAGCGTTGAAGCACCAACTAAAGACTGTCAGTGAGAATGAAAATGTCACTTCAACACTACACAAAACGACGAGGAGACGAGTGAGTGTGTGAGTGATAGAGAGAGTGAGAGTGAGAGTGAGAGAGAGAGAGAGAGAGAGAGAGAGAGAGAGAGAGAGAGAGAGAGAGAGAGAGAGAGAGAGGGAGAGAGCGCGCGCTATTCATTCCTTTAAATGAGGCACACACAGGCTTTTGCATGCATTCAAATTCTCACATTGTTATATTATGAGAATTACCATTCGCCACAATCCTAAATTGCCTAAATTGCGCGTTGTATCTAATTGTGTTGTGTTGTTTATCCCGTCAACAGACGCAATCTACGCGCCTAGTGCGATAACCCCGAATTCTGTTTAAACTAACTAAAGGTCAAATTAAGTAGCGAGAAACATGTCCTACCACCTATTCTGTAAAGAAGTTGCCGATACTGACAAACGTTTCGAAGACGAATACACCGTTGATAAAGCATCTAAATTAGGCTCAGGTGTGGATGGCAGTGTCTTCAAAGGGACTCGCAAGTCTGATGGAATGCAAGTTGCAGTCAAGTTAGTGGAGGATTGCAATGAGAAAGGGGTAGAAATTGGCGGTCAATTGCAGCCAGTTGAGCCCACTATCTTGGCGAAATTGGCTCACATCCCTGGCGTTATTGGGTATCTCGATTGGTTCAAAACTAAAGATGAAATTGCCATTGTCATGAATTATCACGAGACGGCTTGCAGTATCGAAAACTACATGATGGACAAAACTCTTTCTGAGAATGTGGCCAAAGTGTGGTTCAAACAGATTGTTGAGGCAGTATTGGCTTGTCACAATGCTGGAGTACTGCATGGGGATCTCACTGATGAGAATGTACTCATCGATGAGGCAAACAACCGAATTTACCTTATTGATTTTGGAAATGGAATTCAACTGTCCGATTTGCCGGAGACCAGCCTTAGGCCCACATTCTTCGGCTTGTCGAAGATCCTTAGAGTACTGGTTGAGTCTGGATATGGATTTGGACATGCATTTTCTCATTCTTACGGGGAATTGTTTCTATTGTGTCGTGGACAACCAACGTTCGAGGACATTCTCAATCATCGATGGTTCGATGAAGAGAACGATGCTGGCGCCAATGCTGATGATGATGATGACCAGCAAAATTGATGTACACCAACACACAACACACATGATTTTACTTTTTCCTCTCTAACTACTACAATGTATCTGTACAAGATGATTATGATTACAATTCCATTGGTGTAACACATTTACAGGTTGAGTTAATCCATATATATTTATGTTATATGATTTACATGAAAAATTTGTATCACTACTATGCTGAGTGGCACTTTCGAATTTCAATAAAATATAGTATGTTTTGGTGGTGGTGGGTTAAGCACACACGAATCTGTCGATTGGGTGTATCGAATTTATGTTTGGAAGCGCGCGCGCGAATGCCTTACTAAAGAAGCATACGAGTGGTGGTTGCGTTGGTGTTATGGTATGTATGAGTCATCAAGGTAAATGAACTTGGCACTTGGCACTTGGCACTTGGCACTGGCACTGGCACTGGCACTGGCACATTGGCATTTGGCATTTGGCACTCGGCACTGGTACTGGCACTGGTACTGGTACTGGCAAAGTGGCATTTGGCACTTGGCACTTGGCACTCGCCACTGGCACTGGCACAGTGGCATTTGGCACTCGGCACTGGTACTGGTACTCAGTGCCGGCGGGAGGTCAATTTTTTTTGCCATCGGGCAAGGGCGGCAAGGTTCAAGAGGGCGGCATTTGGTCTGGTAAGGGGGCGGCAATGGACTTCCCAGAATGAGTGCTAAGGGGGTACCAAGGTAAAATTCTTGGAAAAATCAAATCCGGGCAAGGGCGGCAAAAACCCCGCACCGGCCCTGCTGGTACTGGCACAGTGGAATTTGGCACTTGGCACTTGGCACTTGGCACTCGCCACTGGCACTGGCACAGTGGCATTTGGCACTCGGCACTGGTACTGGTACTTGCAAAGTGGCATTTGGCACTTGGCACTTGGCCCTCGGCACTGGCACTGGCACAATTGCACTTTAATCCGCACCTGAAATGAACAACAAACACTTAATAAATTTGCCATAATCTTAGTCACTTGACACTTACTCATTGACATAGTCCTGGTAATGCCCTCGATCATTTCTGAGAGAGAGAGAGAGAGAGAGAGAGAGAGGAGAGAGAGAGAGAGAGAGAGAGAGAGAGAGAGAGAGAGAGAGAGAGAGAGAGAGAGAGGGCGAGTGAGTGAGTGAGTGAGTTATGTTATATTCCTAATGCTATGTGCGCCTTAAACATGATCGTGATTTGACTAGCTGCACTTGGTTCGTGTTTGTCTGTGTCTTTGTGTCTTACGGGTAATTAATGTGCGCGTCCTTGAAATCGTTTGCGTGTTAGTGGCTGCCTGTTGCTGCTGCTCGAATGAAAGATGAAGACGATGATGCTGATGCTGATGATGATGATTGCGTATCTAATCCAAATGACGACCACGGTAGCGCTCTCTTATGATTTGAATTCACACTCTATGTGTTATCATATACTAGTATTAAGTGACGCCGATGGCGTAAAGTCGGAGCAAACGGTATAACCTATAGAAAATGTATTGTATGATTTTACTTTCTTTACAGTGAGCGATAATTTAGGTACACATATTTTTGTAACACAGGATAATTCCTCTGATTTTGACCAGTATTAAGCTATTTTATAAATCATTTTCTATAATGAATGCCGTCGCAACCAAAAACAGTACCACTGAGTTTGTTTGATTAAAAAGATAAGTAATGCTTTTAAATCGGTTCAAATATTACCGGTATATTTAACGGTATTACCACATGTAAAATGTTTTTAGAAATGAAAATAATTGAAATCTTTTAGACTAAAGAAAATTATTCTGTCTCTCAAAATGAGAGATAATTTTACATTTAGTAGTGAAGCACAAAATCGTTCAAAAGAATCCTCAAGAGAGTTCAAGACAGCAGAAATACTGCATTCTGGAAATTACCATCAATATAACAAAAAATATCTTTTTAGTCTTCCATTTCATAAGTTTGAAGCTTTATACTCATAATAGGATACAATCGAAATATCAAAACTATCTTTGAAAATACTAAATAAGACATTACATCATAAAGGTTAATTAAATGTTCTGTGAATACATTTCCACCATCGCAACCAGCAAAATATATTTTTTTATATGTTCTAGACTACATATAATTTAATTTGTATTCTCCATAAAGTACAGATGTAAAAAATAGTACCCTGTAGTTGACAATTGTGCTGTGACACAACTTGAATAACTTAATGAAAGCAATTAATAATTTTATTTCAAATTACTTTAAGTTATTCACTAAAAACAGTGCTTTGCCAATAATTAGATAAATTATATGTGCTTTAATAGAAAGTGTATTAGATGGTGGGGGAAGTAAGCTCGAATTGTTTTGACTCAATTTAATAGATCACACAGACTTGCAAATTACATGTCTTGATCGTTGTTCAATGTTTATGAAAAGACACAGTCAACAGTATTCAATTTGGTCTAAAGTTAACACAATCAGACCCACTATGTGAATCACAGCACTCCTGTGTGGGTGTGTTTGTCACTACGAATCCTCTTTGCGCACAGCGACGTGCTGCTCGGCGTGTGTGCTTGTCTGTTTTGTACTTCCACTGTATACACTCGGTCCTAACACATTTCTATACAAAATTGGATTATTTTTTGAAAAATTACTGCTCCGTTGACCTTTGACTTTTATGGGCACTTGCACATCTTCACCCCTACGAGAACATTGTGTAAAATTTTCAGACCGATCCATTGAGCCGTTTGGCCGGAATCGTCTACACAAGCCTTTTCCTATCAAGCGGCGCCAGAGGACTCGTTCACTCACAAACTCACACCCTCGCTACGCTCGGGCGTGAGTTTGTTCGTTCGCTCCTCCAATAAAGTGGCAGTTTTGGTTAGATAATATATGATGATTGTGATTATTATGAGAATTACCATTCGCCAAAATCGTTGCTCTGTATCTAATTGTGTTGTGTTGTTTATCCCGTCCATAGACGCAATCTACGCGCCCAGTGTAATATCCCCGATTTGCGTTTAAACTAACCAAATATCAAAATGGCGAGAAACATGGTGTACAACACATTCTGTAACGAACTTGCCGATACAGACACACGTCTGGAGGATGAATACACCATCGACATGAATGCTGATTTGGGCGGAGGTATGTATGGCAATGTCTACAAAGGGATTCGCAATTCTGATGGGCAGCAAGTTGCCATCAAGTTAGTGAAGGATAGCAACGCGAAATGCTTACAAATCGGAGGTCAATTGCAGCCAGTAGAATCCACTCTCTTAGCGAAACTAGCTCACATTCCTGGCGTTATTGGTTATCATGGTTGGTTCAAAGCGAACAACGAAATTGCCATTGTCATGGATTATCATGAGTCTGCTATCAGTATCGAGGAATATATGGAGAAGAATACTTTTTCTGAGAATGAGGCCAAAGTGTACTTTAAAATGATTGTCGAGGCTGTTGAGGCTTGCCACACTGCTGGCATTATACACGGTGACCTCAATGCTAAGAATGTGCTCATCGATGTGACACACAACCGAATATATTTAATTGACTTTGGAAATGGTTTTCAACTGGTCGATTTGCCGGAGATCGATGACCTTCGGGACACATTCGTCGGGTTGTCCAAGGTGCTCAAAGCACTGGTTGAGTCTGTACATGATGATGATGATGATGATGATGAACGTGAATTTTCTTTTTTTTATCGTGATCTGTTTCTAACTTGTCGTGCTGGAACAACGTTCGCGGAAGTTCTCAATGATCGATGGTTCGATTAAGCTGGCAACGACAACGATGATGATGATCATGATGATGACCAGCAAAATTGATGTACACCAACACACTTACACAAAACACAAACGATTTTACCTTTTCTTCCCTACAACTTCAATGTATCTGTACAAGACTTATTCGATTACAATTCCATTCTTGTTACACACTTACAGGTTAGGTTATTCCATATATATTTATGTTACATTACATTTACATTTGTATCACTACTATGCTGATTGGCACTTTTGAATTTCAATAAAATTTGATATATTTTGGTGGTGGTGAGTTAAGCACACACGAATCTGTCGATTGGGTGTATCGATTTGTGTTTGGGCGCGAGCGCGTTCGAGTGCCTAACTAGAGGCATACGAGTGAAGGTCTCGTTGCTGTTATGGTACATATGTGTCATCAAGGTAAATGAACTTGGCTCTTGGCACTTGGCACTTGGCACTTGGCACTTGGCACTTGGCACTTGGCACTTGGCACTTGGCACTGGTTCTTGGCACTGGCTCCTCTTAGAGCGACGTGCACTGCACTGCACTTGGTCACTCGTTGCTTGTCACTTTGCACATCTGACGCGAATGAACACCGTGCAAATAACAACAATAACTATGCATTTATTGACTTGGTTCTTTTAATCAATCATATATATTGTCATCGCCGTTGACTCATCGTCTGTATTAACACTTGCCTTCACTAACTCTTATCTGAACTAATGTTTATCTGCATCCGATGACAATACGATTGATAAAATTAACACCAATTTAAGGCAGCATTAGTTATTTTTTATTTGAACCGTATGAATTCGCGTAGTGCAGTGCATTGCAAGTTGCAAGTGTAGTGCACAGAACCTCGCTCTAAGAGGAGCCACTGGCACTGGCACTGGCACCTGTACTTGCACTTGGCACTTGGCACTTGGCACTTGCACTTGCACTTGCACTCGGCACTCGGCACTCGGCACTTGGCACTTGGCACTTGGCACTTGGCACTTGGCACTGGTTCTTGGCACTGGCACTGGCACTGGCACTGGCACCTGTACTTGCACTTGGCACTTGGCACTTGGCACTTGCACTTGCACTTGCACTCGGCACTCGGCACTTGGCACTTGGCACTTGGCACTTGGCACTTGGCACTTGGCACTTGGCACTTGGCACATAAGTAAGTAAAACAAAACAAAACATACAAACAATTGGCAATTAGCTTTATTAAAGTCAAATTAAGACAAATCATCACATGAATGAACGAACGAGCTCAGAAGCTCCAGTTTCGTTTGCGTGTTGGTCCACATCTGAAATGAACAACAAAAGCTTAATCAATTTGTTATTCTTAGCCACACTTGACACTTACTCATTGACATAATCCTGGTAATACCAGCGCATTTCCTTCATGCTCTCGATCATTTCTTGCATACACTCCTTGAGCCGACGGAACATATTTCGATAAGAAATCAACTTTTCCCTGTCCGCTGAATTCATGTTTTCCATTTCTCGGACAAACAGTTCGCCAATCATTTTGTAGGTGTTTTCGCACGCCTCCGCATAGTTGGTCACATCATCGATTGAGTAGAAGAAGAGTTCATTGAGCATGTCGTGGTAGTGCGACAGAACTGATCGCAGACTTTGAAGCAGTGGATCAAAGTTCTTAAATTTTTTGCCACCTTTAGAATGACGCGGCTTCTCGGGGCAGCGCATGGGTTCGTACGATTTTGGTACGAGTGGTGATTGAGAACGCTCCACTTTGTTCGAGACCACTTTGGTTGCAAGTCCAAGTCCGTTGAGTTGTTCAGTGAACTTTTGCTCGTCCGTTTGCCCTTCGATTTGGTTCAATTCCAAATTGGATGGATCCGCATTTGAGCGAGCAATCGATTCGAGAACAGAAATGAAAGCCGATAAATCGCGATCTCGTTCTTGTAATTCACGTTGCTCAAACTCGTTATCATTCTTAGCAGGCATGTTATCTTGTTGTTTCAATTGTTTGGCCAACTGCTGTTTCGTTGGATCAAGATCAAGATCGTCAATTTTAGTGGTAAGTTGTTGCATCAAATCACTCATGTTAGCTCGAACAAAGGAGAGCACGATGTGCACAGGTTGAAGCTCACTGGCAGAATGAGGAGCATCTCAGTCGGCACATCACTACACAGAAGCATAGTCGGACAAACCAGACAGAATTGCCCATTACCTGAAAGTAATTTTCTGGTCTACTGCATAAGAACAAACATACAGACCGAAAGTCGATTGTTGATTGTGTGTGATGGTGTGTAGGGTGCACGGCACCGCTGGTCGGTGACATCCAAAGTAAGAGGGAAAGGTAAGAGTAAGAGTAAGAGTAAGAGAGAGAGAGAGAGAGAGAGAGAGAGAGAGAGAGAGAGAGAGAGAGAGAGAGAGAGAGAGAGAGAGAGAGAGAGAGAGAGAGGAGAGAGAGAGAGAGAGAGAGGAGAAAAAGAAGAAGAGAGAGAGAGGGAGAGGCAATTCAATTAACGATGTTAATCGATTGTGAAGCATCTCATTGCATTGTCTTTGTCTGTGCACGCGGT
Organism: Rhizoglyphus robini; assembly: GCA_023373905.1. Classification (NCBI taxonomy): domain Eukaryota; kingdom Metazoa; phylum Arthropoda; class Arachnida; order Sarcoptiformes; family Acaridae; genus Rhizoglyphus; species Rhizoglyphus robini. The sequence continues at coordinate 88,785 of JAKIJQ010000245.1, read as the reverse complement.
CGCCGATCATCAAAGAGCGAGACACCGAGCGCTACCGAATGCACAGTGCAGCGCTTAGTTACCTAATTACACTATTAGTTCAACAGTGTTTGTTACCTTTGTTTGGTTTGATCATAAAGTCAAACAATACCATAAATAGACCTGCACACCTTAATCGAATCAACAACTTTATGAACACATTTGAATGTCGAACGCATTACGTGTCAACTTGAAAGAATGACACGATCATGACCTTAACAGTTTAAGGATAGATGAGTTTACGGTGCGACTTCTGTATACGGCCTACTACTACAAAGTCTGTCCGTGTGCCATTACAAACTGTCTTCTCATCTCTTCACGTCGAGCTCAGTCTTCTATTGGACGAGAGAGAGAGAGAGAGAGAGAGAGAGAGAGAGAGAGAGAGAGAGAGAGAGAGAGAGAGAGAGAGAGAGAGAGAGAGAGAGAGAGAGAGAGAGAGAGAGAGAGAGAGAGAGAGAAGAGAGAGAGAGAGAGAGAGAGAGAGAGAGAGAGAGAGAGAGAGAGAGAGAGAGAGAGAGAGAGAGAGAGAGAGAGAGAGAGAAAGAGATTGACGACAACTCAACTGTGGCCACCTCACACGACCACTCGGAGAGTCGACTCGGTGGACAAATCCGTTACTTTATGTGTTCGTTACGATTGTCACTTTCACTTAGAGGCACATTTACTGTTAGATAGGCTTGGTCAAGCATAGCTTTGACCACATAAAGTTGCAAGACATCGCTGTGCTGCTACTTCTCGACTTTAGACCGAGTTCAAAGTATAAAGAGTCCTTTCAACGCGAAAGAATAAGTCTGTTCGCGTCTTGTCTTGCTCAGATTGCTTGAGTTGTTTCGATTGTTGTTCATTTTGACAATTCTCTCTCTCTCTCTCTCTCTCTCTCTCTCTCTCTCTCTCTCTCTCTCTCTCTGTCCAAACATCGTTGCAAAGAGAGGCAGACACATTCGTTGCGAATTCAAATGCCGTGATCCATTCATTTTATAACGAAATTAGGGCCAGTGCCATTGACCTGGAACAAGCTAATTTGCATGGCCGTAACGTGGCATTGGGCAGTGGTGGAGGTGGTGGTGTTGGGAATGCTTCTGCTATCAATGGTCTGGTTTTCAATTATCAAAATGCTTTGCCATCATCATCAAGCAACGCTACGACCAGTCAAGGATCTTATCCTGCATTTCGGGAAATGTTTAACGCTCTCACTGCCTCAATGCGTAATCATGTTGCTGCTGCTCTTGCTTGTGGTGCTTCTACTATGGCCGTTTTAGTTGATGACGAAAGTGGACCGGCTTCTTCTTCCGCTGATGACGCTGGTATCTCTGCTGACGCTGACGACGACCACGATGATGACGTTCAGTTTGTCAAGTCTGTTGTGAAACGACCACGGACTAATTAGTCATACAGTGAACACAGTTACAGGTGAGACACTGAGACAGTCAGTCAGACTTGAAACAACCGAGGAAGAACAACAAACACTGACACTGTGCCGCCATTTGATTAATATCTCACTATTTCTGTAGCTATTATCACTTAATAAAACATTGAATTGACTAATAAATCTGATTATTGTCTAATTTATTACTAATGGAACGGAGCTCTTATGATTGATTGGACATTAATGAAGTGTTTAATAGTAATTGAGCGTGCAATTGTACGCGTGTTTGTCACAATTCAAGTGACACAAGGATCAAGTCACGGTCGAGTGCGTCTGTGTGTTCAAGTTTCTATTTATACAACCGAGCCATCAAATTGTCACATATTTATTTCGGTTTTGAATTTCTATTGCCAGAAAAATGAAGGTTAACTTCGCTCCTTTGACCCTCAACTTACACAGACACAGACACAGACACACACACACTCTCTCTCTCTCTCTCTCTCTCTCTCTCTCTCTCTCTCCCTCTCTCTCTCCCTCTCTCTCCCTCTCCCTCTGTGACACCAAATCAGTGTCGCTTGTAACTATTTTGAAACTCTCCGCACAAAGTGGCTAGTGTGGAGGCAAACAAAACAAAACCGTGTGGTACATTGAGCCAAGATGTTTTGCTTGGTTACCACGATGATAATGCTATTTTGCGAGTTAGGCCCTTTGACAGATCCGCGGTGACCACTTCCGATGGACATTAAGTGTTCATTCACTGTTTTACATCTTGTTCGGTTGGTCTTGCAGTCGTTTGACTCGAACCGAACTGTCCGGTCCGAATTGCAATAAATTAAAACACGATCTCACTTTCTGCCAAATCGCCTCTCGCACCGAGTAGAGCGTTAGTGCAATTCGGCACTGCAAAGGGCCAATTTCCGTTCATGCATATGGCACGTTGTGTGTTCCCTAGTCTTAGTGGCACAGCTCGTCTGCGTACGGTCACTAAGGTTAAGGTCATTGGCTCAAAGCGACAGTGCAATCATAGTTGTTGTCCAGCATCGATTCGATTCAAATGATACATAATTGTCTTTGCACACTCACTTAATGATTCGACTAATGACAATATAGTTACATTGTGTCAATTGTGTCACACAAGTGTATGTGTATACACAAAACAGACATTTCCCCCACACGAGAAGATAACATCGCGTTCTCTCCCTCTATTTATGTATTCCCGCCTTGCTAATAATGGTGGTGGTGACGATGTGATAGCAAATGTCACATACATATTCATTATGCGCTAAGTTGACAGTAATATGCAAATATTTGTAACCAATAAAGTGTGTCTTTGTAATTATCATTTAGAGTGAGCGAGCGCACTCGTTTGCCCTGACCCTCGCGAGTTGAGATATCAAGTGTCACCCTACTGGAGCAAGCCCGAACAGGGACAGGTCAGGACTTAATACGCTCAGTAGCTCATTAGCTCAAGTAGTTGCAAACTCAAGCCAAAAGCTCAAATGGCCAAATGTGTCCGTTTGTACCTCAACGCGCGCCTTCGGTCTGAGGCCACTGTGAATAGACACAGAAAGAGAGAGAGAGAGAGAGAGAGAGAGAGAGAGAGAGAGAGAGAGAGAGAGAGAGAGAGAGAGAGAGGGGCCAAACAGTTTGTTCAAGTAGAATAGCTTATAACTGATAAGGACGAGTGCTCGGGATACTTCCGCTCCGACTTTACGCCATCGGCGTCACTTAAGACTAGTTATTATGAGCGCCTCATGAGTAAGCATTCACTGGCACAAGCGCAATTGGTCAGACAGACCATCTCTACTCTCACTCTAGTCGCTGGCCACTTGACTTGTGGCAAACACTCGAACCGACCACCGGCCACCGATCCGCTTAGTGTCACATTGCACCAAGCACTCGCTCTCCTCACTCTTGAGAAATATCACTGTGTTGACTCGTCTTCTCAAAGGGAATGGACAATATTGTGACATGTGTAGTGTGCTTGTATGCTGTGCGGCCGTAGCAGTGCCAATGACCTTTCGTGCGTTAGTTTGTGTGTCAAACCAATGTATGTGCCACACATGAGCTCAAACTGTGTTGGAATTGCTTGTTCGTTCCGCGCACGTTCTATTCCAAACGAGCGATGAGTTCTCATGGTGAAGCCAAGATTGTGCGTCAGTTATGAGCCGAATTGCATGTTGGCCATTCTTGAACGGACACTTGTGGCCTCGCACTCTCGAGTTTTGATTTTGCATAGTCAAGACGGTGCCTATTTCAGCAGAAGCAGCTCAAATCACATTTCATTCCTTCTCGTTGCTTAATTGCCTCAACGGAAGACGAAACTTAGCTTGCCCGCTGCTGCTGCTGCTGCTGCTGCTGCTTGGTGTGACCAATTTAAGACCACCACAGTCCATTTCGATGTGCCAAGACTGTCCAAAGTGAATATGGCTGGTCAGCAACTGGAGTGGTCGTCGTCGAAGGTCGACCACTTCTCGATGGGGGACGTGGGGGAAGAACCAAACGACGAAAAACAGTCTCTGCGCACAGCAATTACGCATCTGGCCATCTTTGCGGGGGAGATCATCTCGTGACTAAGTCTAAGACCAAGTCTAAGACAGTCTGCCCGTGCATGCATTTGCCTAAACTCATATGAGCGCTGGCCACTGAACGTGATCGACCTCTCTGCTTCGTCTTGTCCGTCTCCACCACACAATTCGCCTTTGTTTGCCATTTCGCAGTGTGTTAGTGCTGTTGTTTCAATCTGTGCGCGTGTGTATCCTAAAGTGTTCGATTCTTTTCGTCATCATCATTCATCGATTCTTCTGAAATGGAATCTCATTCTGCGAGTGCTGAAGATGATCAGCAAATTAGCTACGAGTTACCACCACGACTACGACGGCTACTTCCAAGTAAGTGGGACAACACGCACACGCACAAGCGCGTATACAAACACAAACCGAGCGTCGGGCACACACACAACTTCACTTTCGATCTCAATGCAGACGTGGCTACTCTCTCTCTCTCTCTCTCTCTCTCTCTCTCTCTCTCTCTCTCTCTCTCTCTCTCTCTCTCTCTCTCTCTCTCTCTTTCTTTCTTTCTTTCTCTCGGGCCCATAATGTAGTGCTTCGTAGAGCTTCTCCCTGTGATGAGTACGATTGTGAGGAAGCATGAGAACAGCCAATCACCGTGCTAATGGTCTAAGGTGTGAATGGTCAGTGAACGAACAGATCTGATCATACAGGTTCGCTCTAATTTCCACTTGAATCGATCAGTGGACAATTGGCTCACTCCGCCTCAGAACTTGAGGTCTCGTTACAGTTTAGCTCACCTGCACTCAACGGGCACCTCTTCCAGTCAATCAGTAGTTTCAGTTCGATCACTTCGGTCACAGTTCAAATACACGAGCAATCGATAAATAACTTTATTAAGTGTTACATATAATATAGTCGAATAAATAAAGATACATAATATTGCAAATAGTAAACGGAATGTCAAATAGAATTGCAAAATAAGGGAATGTCCTGTCAAATGGAATTACAAACAGGGAATGTATTGTAAAATAGAATTGCAAAAGTGGAATGCCATTCGGGAATGTGTGTCCTCACACGTAACCTCCACCAACCGGCAAAATCATTTCATGCTCAAGGGATGAGGCCCGGATAGTGGCACTCGGGAATACGTTGGCAAACACTCGACCATTGAAGAAGCGCTCTGGATTCACAATCACCTTCACAACAGTGTTAAGTGTGCGATGGATCTGCTGACCATCCTCGTCACGTAGCAGAGTGCTCAACTTTATCTTCAGTTCTTGCAAATTGCGTACAATGGAAAGACACTCGACAACCTGTTCAAAGGTCAACCACTCCCTTGTGATCAAAGAGATCGCGCTCAGTGAACCGGAGAAATTGGTGCAGATATTAGACAAATCTAAATCGGTAATCTCGCGAATGTTAAGTACGGTAATGCGGTCACGAAACTCTGGTTTCAGGATTACGTTCAAGTGATCAAGATTGATCGGATTACCGAGTGCCATGTACTGCAGTCGGCCACGTTGAGCACAGGCATCCAAAGCGCGACGCAAACTGCCTCCCACCATGTTGTTAGTTGACAAGCAGAAAGAGTCGAGACGAGCCAAAAACTCCATATCAGATGCAATGAAGCTTGGAAAGTAATTGACATTATACATAGACAATGTCAGAGTGCTAAGGTGAGGAAGGCTGCCAATTGTGTCGATCAGGTCGTTGATCATAAGCGCGTTGACTGTGCCTAAATACTGAACCAATTCGTTGTTTGGATTTGCGAACAGAGCCGGCTTCCATAGAATCTCCAACACACGGATATGCTCTTGCCAGAAGGTCAAGAGCTTGCGAACATTGGGAACATTGAACTTCAGAGTAGAACTACCAATGCACAGGATTAACTTGTAAACACAAGGATAAATGCGCCTAATATTGCCATACGCATCATCATTGATCGCGTTGTAGTGACGCTCGGCCTCGGCCGTTGGTCCAGTTGCCAGTTGTGGGTAACAAGCACGAGCATTAGCGCCCACCATCAACAGCAACGAGATTGGTTGGGCTGGAATGTTGTTGTTGGCTTCTTGTGGTTGTGCCATGGTCGACTCTGTAGTAGTGAGTGGCGAGATGCAATGATTGAACGAGTGAGTTTAGCCAAACAGACAGACACAGACAACAACAGTAACTCGAATTAGGATGAGGTGGATTAACACAACACACACAAAGTGTGATCAGATTGCACGACCCGTTGAAGTTATGGAAAGGGAATGTGAGCGAGTGTATCACTTGGAGTTGGTGGTTGGCTGGTCGGATAGTTGTACGTGTGCTTGTGTTGGTGAGTGAGTGTGCACTCGGACGATTGTTGCGCCACCCTTTCGCAACACAAATCACCACAACAACAAAACAAAACGAAACACAAAGTCAAAATGAGTCCATGGAATATTATATGGTTCGAGAAGTGTGCACAGACGATTGTGTGGGTACTCGGTGTGACTCACTCAGCCTCACCCTTCAACAAGTTGGCCTCATACCTGGCGGCAGTCGATGCTTGCGTTTGGCTGCCTGGCTGGCTGGCTGCCTCTCTCGCCTAGTCTCTCCTCTCTCTCCTCTCTCTCAATGCACACTTGTTCGAGCGAACGAGTGAGACTGCGAAACAGCACACACATCGATGGCAATGTACATGAACGAGGAACACACATTGGCGGGCGCGATTTGTGTGCGCAAATGGAGAAACTACAACGAACTAGCCAAACGAGTGCTGGTTGTGCTGGTGTTGGTGGTGTTAAAATATGTATCCATACTCCTTTGCTCCTAGTTCAATTTGCCTGTGCACACCACAATGCAAATTCTCGTGTGCATAATATAAAATGAATGTATGTTCTTGTCGAGTCTCTAGCTGTGTGTTTGTGAACATAACGAGAACACATCGCACACACACACACACACGAACTACTCGATTGCCTCGAATGTCGAATGTCGAGTGAACGAATGCAGTTTGCTGGCGTTGTGTGCGAGTGTGTGTATGCATTTGTGTGTGTGTGTGCATTATATTGTATTGCACATTGTGCATTGCTCTCCACTTGATGTTAATGTCTGTCATTGTATATCTGTCACTGTCATAATGTATCTCTTTGGTTGTTATACTGTTGGGCGTCGGTGAAATAATGCTTGGTAGTAGGCGCTTCCTATAAATGTTTTTCTGGTTAAGTTGGCGTCTTTATTTGGCGTCTTTAAGGCGGCTCGTAGCATTACTTAAGGAGGCTTCTATTTCTTATATATTTGTTTATTTTCTTGTGTGTTTGCTGGCAGAAAATGATCATTTTTTGGGTGCACAATACGTCTCTCTCTCTCTCTCTCTCTCTCTCTCTCTCTCTCTCTCTCTCTCTCTCTCTCTCTCTCTCTCTCTCTCTCTCTCTCTCTCTCTCTCTCTCCCTAGGTCTAGTTTGAACCAACTACACGCAAACACACACACACTAACTATCTGTTTTGAGCAATTGTAATAATTAATCAACGCAATGTTGTTTGGTAGTATAATCTTTATTGAATATGAATTGCAAATACAAAAAGTAATATTAACTTTGTATATATATTAACTCGAAACATACATTGATTGTGTCCGATTAGAGTTAAGTTTATTAAGACTGTAGATTGATTGAGAAGTGAAATGGTGTTGTGTTGTCTTGTGAGTCTGTGCCTGTTTCGAATATTTCGAATTGTATTTAGTGATAATAATGATAGACTGTAAAACCTCACAAATTCTGTTGTTATGTTTGTTGTAAGCTAATAGACAAATAATCTTACACTACTGACTACTACTCCTAAACATCATCATCATCATAGAACGATGTGTCCACCGGAGGCACTTGAACACACTTGTTCATGTGGCTCAAGTACTTGGGTGGTGGTCGTTTATATGGCTCAGCTATTTCTGGTTGCACGCCCCAGAGTGACTTGAGGTAGTTGAGATACATCTGCTCAACCTCTGCGTAGATAAAGTCGGCCAGGTCGTCGCGTGACACAAACTGTTCTCGGGCGAACAGTGTGTCCAAGTCCAGTTCGCCAATAGATTCGGGTACTGGATAGACAGGTCGCTGTGGCGGTCGGCGAGTGCAACAATGCTTGTAACATGTAAGCGCACAGCAAACAGCAATCACCAAGAAGAAGGCGAAAAACACAAAGACAACGAGAATCAGCTTCACCACGAACGAGCCGGTGGATTGGCAGTTGATCTTGTTGATTGTACGGTTGGCGCACTTCTGTTTGATTTGACTGCGAAACTTATTTTCGTTTTGTTCGATCTGAGCCGAGGTACACTTGGCTCGAGCATTCTGTAGCACACACTGGTACAAGGACCACTTTTTGCAGCACTGGTCAAACAGCAATCTCGACACAGACTGCAGAGTGGGCTGTAGGCGATGGCATTTGGCGAATGATGATAGAATCTCGTTCGTGCATGTTGTGTTCGATGATGTAGTACTATTCTCCAGTGGTCGAAGTGAAGACTGCACGAAAAGAGTGTTAGTTGTCAGATTATGATTGACAGTTGTGTCCACTGTGAATAGAACTATCATCAGCATAAACAAAAACAAAATGAAGTGTTTGGGAGACATTTTGATTTGAGCCGAGATGACTTGAGTAGGAATAGAACTGAGCTCAGTGAGTGAAAGTGACTGATCGTGTGTGTGTATGAGTGTGTGCACTGTGTGTGCTCAAGTAGTCGACAGAAACCGAGATTCGTAAAACACAAAACAACAGGAAATAGCGAACAACAGTCAGGGCAACAATCGAAGTGAGTTGTGTGGTGGTTGGTAGTGCTCATTGCAGTGCCATTGGGTGTTGGCAGATCGATGACTGCATGGCGACATCAATCAGAGTCATCGATGATGAGCACGAGCTTCGCTATATAATCACAACCACACTCGCGCGACATTTGACACAGGCTAAAGGGCGCACACACAGTCGTCTCGCGGTGAAGGTGCACCAAACCACAAAAAAGAGAAAGTCTTTCTCTCTCTCTCTCTCTCTCTCTCTCTCTCTCTCTCTCTCTCTCTCTCTCTCTTTCGGTCGGTGGTGGTGCTGGTAGTGATGGTGTCTCACAATATTTCCGGGTTAACTAGACGCTTTCTCGACTCGGCTGCTGCTGTCGGTGGTGATGGTGGTGGGCTGGTGGTGGTGGTGATGATGATGAATATGATGATGATGATGCCATGAATTGTGTTCAATTCTAGCTTTGAACCAATCCACTACATACAAACATACACATTCTATCCGTCTTGTATAATAAAGACGAGAATAATGATGTTTGACTATTCGGTTTTGCGAGAGATTGAAAATACATAAAGACACACACACAGACGGACGGGCGACACAGCACACACACACATCACACATACGATAAACGTCTTATTCCCCAATGTATTTGGCCATCTTGTGTGTGCGGCCAATTAGCAGCCTTTTACTAATGGGCCAAATCATGACAACATCAATCACAACTCTTAGTAGCATGATATTATGCGAGTGTTTTAGCTCCATCAATCATCAATCGTGCTCTCTCAACCGATACGGCTGTTACCATTGGCAGTGTGTGCCACAAGCCGCGGCACAAGTGTCAACACAATTGCACACTCCTAATGCACTTATTCTGACTATAAATACTACTATATATGTTGGAAATAACAATAACATTCCCATTGTGTGTATGATAAAATCTTTTTTGTCAACATATATGCCCACAAGAGTAAACAGCCAGCCATTATATACACACACAGGAAAGCAATCTCTCCCTGAGTGTGTGTGTGTGTGCTCAATCTCCGTGCCAATTCGCAAATTTAAGTGGTCAGTAGCAGAGAATGAACGGTCCCAATCTATATATCGATCAAGGCCAAGTAAAGGTGAGTGGTCAGTGGCGAGGAGAGTAGAACGCTGATTGAGGTTATGCTCACCTGGCCCCGTTTGAGCCAATCTAGATTGGCCAAAGTACACGGTCAGGGTACGTACATGCACTCGCCAATGAAGGTAAAGTGAAGGACTGTGCGCGTCGTGATCAAGTTAATTTGATTTTTCTGTTTCACACTTACAATTACAAAGTAATCATCCAGTGAAATATCAATGCATTGCTTTACATGTCATTACACACATAATACAATCAATATTATAGCACAATTTATATTCTAATTTGTTCAAAATTCGAACTTCGAATCAGGTTAAATGATCGAACAGAGGAGAGATGACTTGCCTTTTTGTGTGTGTGGCTTCAATTGTGTTCTATTGTGCCAGATGTGTGTGCTATTGTTAAAAGAACAGGTAACTATACATGTTACCTGGCTGTGTCACACAAACACATACACGAATATGTCATACATCACTAATTTTGGGGCAGTCAATAGCTAAACGAACGCTAATTTACCGCAACTGCTGTGTCGATTTTATTCCGAATATTTTCTTTTCTGAGTTTACTTTTGTGTGTGTGTGTGCATGTGCGTTTTAATGTAATGTCTCAACTACCAAAGCCAATTCACCATTTGCATGCCAACCCGAGAGAGAGAGAGAGAGAGAGAGAGAGAGAGAGAGAGAGCAGAGAGAAAGGCAGAGAGAGGGAACGAGAGAGAGAGAGAGAGAGAGAGAGAGAGAGAGAGAGAGAGGGAGAGAGAGAGAGAGAGAGAGAGAGAGAGAGAGAGAGAGAGAGAGAGAGGGAGAGAGAAAGGAGAGAGAGAGAGAGAGAGGGAGAGAGCGGGAGAGAGAGAGAGAGAGAGAGAGAGAGAGAGAGTGAGAGTGAGAGTGAGCCGAATCTATTCGCATCTTGTGATGATTGCTGCCTGATGTGCCTCACTGTCCAACAAATTGCAGATAGAGAGCAAATCGAAACTAAGTAAGCCATTGCTCCTTAGTGTGACAAGAATATTATAACATTTAAATTGTCTTCTGTGGTCAGACACACAGAGGAGCAAGACTTTGCGATTAGTGATTGAATGCGCAGTACACATTGAGAAATTAATTAATTAGATCAACTGATCGGGTGCAAACCGATTGATCTGTGATCTGTGAGGCGCCATCGCCAGGGGGACACTTGTTAGAGTGTCTACGGGGTAGTATCCATAGCGAACGGGGCACTACTACTACGGCGTCACACGGCGGCTTTTCATTATTGATCATTGTATTGTCAATCGAAGTGTGCGTGTGTATTCGAGCGAGCCTTTGTCTCTCTCTCTCTCTCTATCCTCTCTCGCCGTCATCATCATCATCATCGCCGTTGTGTCTTCTCTCCATTGAGCATCCACTCAATTGCCCGCTGTCCTTCGTGTCTGTCCTCTGCAGTGTGTTATCATCACCTCTCGTGCATCTCCATCCTCCACACTGTCTTGATCGTCTTCGTACACCGAACATCTTGACTTGTCTTATAGTGCACAAGTCACCCATCTCCTTACTAGCCGCATCATCTTAGCTCTATTGCTTTGCAGGCCAATCCTACTTGTGGCGCCCCGGCCGTCCAACAAGATTCGGCTACTGCTCAACGCGTGTCTCTGTGTGCGCCCTGTGGTTACGCACACGATTCGATTAAGGTAAGAAAATTAATATACACAATATTAAGATTGTGTCTATGGCTAATCAATGAGTGAGTGTGTGTGTGTGTGTGCTATGTGAATGTATGTTTGCACAATCGATTGGTTGTTCGGTTGTTCATACTCGTCCGCTGTAGTGTGCGTCACAATGTGACCGATCGGGCTGGTCGGCACCACCGTGCTGCTGCCGTTTTGGTTGCGTTTGACTTTCGATGACCTTTATCGACATTGTCTCGCCAATGGGACACACACACACAATGGCTAACTCGATTCAATGCATCTTGTATTTGTGCATGTAGTAATTATGATAGATTCCTGTGTTTGTGTGTGTGTCTGTGTGTTGTATATGTCACTAGTATATGACAACTTCTTCTTATTATTGCACCGTGCGCTGAGCGCTCATCTACTATTTGGGTGCACAATAATCACAGTCCACATAATATCAATTCATTGAATGACTGATTATTGTTGACTGTTCTCCTGTACTGTGGCCGTTCGTTTTGAGCACCTAAGTGAAGCAAACTAATAAGTGTCCATTAGTTGTTTCCTTGAGTAAGTGGACACTCTACATGCGCGTTCATTCGTCGTATTCTCGACAGAAAGAAACAAGAGAGGGAGAGAGAGAGAGAGAGAGGGGGGAGAGAGAGAGGGCAAGAAAAGGGTGTGTGTGAGAGAGCGAGAGGGAGAGAGAGAGTTAGTGAGAGAGAGAGAGAGAGAGAGAGAGAGAGAGAGAGAGAGAGAGAGAGAGAGAGAGAGAGAGAGACTACTACTGCATTGAATTGGCTTTCTATCTCAATTTTTTTTCGCTTAATTCGATGTGCACACGGCACACACAATGCCATGATCATAGGTCATGTCAAATGTAAAATTAAACCATATTTCGTACAAGTCCCCAAAATAAGTTTGCTCTGGGACTGACAAACCGTTGGCACTACTGCCAACGCACACCCACCCCTCAATCACTCAACTCACTATCTCATCACCTTAGGAACAACGACAACCAACCTAACCTAACCTAAATCTACTCTTAACGACATCAACAACCCACCGAACCACCTAACCCAAACCTACTCCCTAACAACGCCCAACACCCACCAAACTACCTAACCTAACCTAACCCAACCTAAACCTACTCCTAATGACGCCCAACACCCACCAAACTACCTAACCTAACCTAACCCAAACCTACTCCTAACAACCCCAACACCCACCAAACTACCTAACCTAACCTAACCCACACCTACTCCTAACAACTCCCAACACCCACCAAACTACCTAACCTAACCTAACCCGAACCTACTCCTAACAACGCCCAACACCCACCAAACTACCTTAACCAAACCTAACCCACACCTACTCCTAACAACGTCCAACACCCACCAAACTACCTAACCAAACCTAACCCAAACCTACTCCTAACAACGCCCAACACCCACCAAACTACCTAACCTAACCTAACCTAACCTAAACCTACACCTAACGACGCCCAACACCCACCTAACCACCTAACCTAACCTAACCTAAACCTACACCTAACAACGCCCAACACCCACCAAACCACCTAACCTAACCTAACCTACACCTAACGACGCCCAACACCCACCTAACCACCTAACCTAACCTTAACCCGAACCTACTCCTAACAACGCCCAACACCCACCAAACTACCTAACCAAACCTAACCCACACCTACTCCTAACAACGTCCAACACCCACCAAACTACCTAACCTAACCTAACCCAACCTAAACCTACTCTTAAGAACGCCCAACACCCACCTAACCACCTAACCTAACCTAACTTACACCTAAAAACAATCCACTCGCCAAAGTACATAACCAAACACATAACTACACCTCACATAACCCACCAATATGCATAGAAACTCGAAATTCGAAATTTCAATTGTTGACAAAATTTTAAAAATTGGCATTGTTGGACGCAACAATCAGCGTTACACACACACGAACAGCAGAATTTTAATAGAAGTGGGAATACGAAGAAGAGAAAAAGTGCGAGTGGCTGATCGGTTGTTGACATGATCTGAGCCAATACGAGCCAATTTAGTCAGTGATTGTTGTGGAGTGTTTGTGTGTTTGTGTGTCTGTATGAGTATATGAGTGAATGAGTATGTCAACTTAACCTTAGGCAAAAATGTTCTAAACAGCGATCAACTACGCAAATTGCATGTTCATTATGTTTGCTCACACAACAGAACTGCCCGAATCGCTTGATTGGTTTGTTGCCTTCTGTTTGAACATTGTTGTTGGTTCAAGAGACTTCGTTTGCTGATCGATCGAGAACTCTTGATCCTCCGCTATGGCTGCAAAGAACAGACGTCTTGTGATACTGAAGGTGCTTCGAGCTCAACAAGCGCAACGTCGATTGGCGCGTTATGCAGCAATGCGACCAAGATGCTGCATCTGTTTGGAACGCAATTTCGATGGTGAGAACGCCGACGAACGCTTCTATGAAGGTCTCGACCCGCAGGCTGTGAATGGTAAGTTAATCCGGCCATGTGGCTGCAAGGGCACAATCATAATTCATGTGGCATGTCTTGGCCGCGTAATCTACACGGGTAGACAATACCCGACCGAGATTCCGATTTGCATTCCTTGCCAACAGCGCTATCAACCGGACTACATCTTGGACACACAGGCGTACAGGCCTGGCGCTAGCTCCATCTCAATGATGTTTCAGTATGCAATGGAGTACTTGCGTGTCCCCGCTCAGAATGTCCTCTTTTTCATTCTTATGGGCATTAGTGTTTTGGCTTTGCTTAGCATCTTTGTCAATTCGTATGCCGATTGGCATGTTGTTTTCAATTTTATCTATCTGTTTGGGCTATTGTACATCATAGTTGTGCTGCAAGAGGTGTTCTATGCCATGGCCGATGAGCAGCAGGGCTTTGTTCTGTACAATCAATGGCTCGTCAATCAGATCGGCTATCGGCGAGTGCATCTCAATCCGAGTGCTTTTCCTTGATCATCATGTCTTCGATTGACGAGGCATCTCAGACATGGCGACACTAATTGTTACCTTTATTCTTTGTCACTTTTAATTTATTTATTCTTTTCATGTCTATCATTTTCAGTTTGTTTGTCAGTTTTAATGTCTATCACGTTTATTGTTTGTACTTTTATTTTTGCTTTGTATCCCTTTTATATGTTTTATGTTTGTTTGTACGTCTGAGATGTCGATGATCAACCAATTTGTTTGTATTGCCGCCTTTTGAATTGCATTACTTTTATATTTTAATAAAGTTTGGGTTAATTAATGTGACATGTTTTGTTCTGTGTTTTGTATTTCTTTTCTATTTGACTTCAGGCTATACCAAACACTCACGCATTCGTTTCGAATCTGCTTTTTGTGTTTAAAGTAGCACACGTGAGCTGATGCTGTTGATTGCGCGCGGCTCGCCAACGAAGAAGCGATAACCATTTGAAATGAGGTTTGAATTGTTTCGTCCACTTTGGTGAGTAGGTGACCAAGAATGCCTCTCTCTCCCTCTCTCTCCCTCCCTCTCTCCCTCTCTCTCTCTCTCTCTCTCTCTCTCTCTCTCTCTCTCTCTCTCTCTCTCTCTCTCTCTCTCTCTCTCTCCCTCACTCCCTCTCTCTCCCTCTCTCTCTCTCCCTCCCTCTCTGTCTCTCCCCTCTCTCTCTTTCTTTCTCTCTCTCTTTCCCTCTCTCTCTCTCTCTCTCTCTGTCTCTGTCTCCCCCCCTCTCTCTCTCTCTCTCTCTCTCTCTCTCTCTCTCTCTCTCTCTCTCTCTCTCTCTCTCTCTCTCTCTCTCTCTCTCTCTCTCTCTCTCTCTGTCTCTCTCTCCCTCTCTCCATCTTTTTTCCCCTATTCACTTCATTATCATCATCATCATCATCATCATAGCTCTAAATAGAATAGTTTAGTGAACAACAGCAAAAAAGTGAAAAATATTATGTAAATTGTTATCTCTCACTCGTTCTTGTTCATTCACTCTCCGTCCACTTACCATCTCTCTGATTGATCTCGTTCGATGGAGATATAATGGAGAGTGAGTTATTCATAGATTACAAGTGTGAGAAATGTAAAGTAGAGACAGACGCTCAATGACTCAATGCGATTAGCATACAAAGGATAGTTTGATTTATATAATTCGAGTTTGTTTATTAGACTTGAAAGATTTGGAGAGTTTAAAGGCTAACATGTTTCCCTTCGACTTTCAATATAGAAACATGAATATGGCATTGCATTCCCACTCGAAGAGTCCGAATCTCGCCTTCTGCCCTTGAGTTCAATTGTACAGTCTGAATTGGATGTCCAGGATGTCCTGACAAAGTTGGCTTCCCTGCCCAATGTTGAGTCGTTGAATGAGGCAACCACAACCACGGACACGATTCCAACTAGTTCCACCCGTACCACCACTGAGTAGGCACTCCAGTTGATCCAACTGATGGTGGCAAGTCGGAGGAGGTGACCGGCGGTGAGAATGATGGCTCGTCCTCGATTGTGAGATTGAGACCATTCCCGATGAGAACGGTTCGAATGAGACCGATTCGGATGGAAGCAAATTGTTGGACTCGTCTGCTGAGGAGGGCGATCAGCCAGCCACCAATCCCAAGTTGATCTTCATTGAACGACTCATGGGAATGAACTTCCAACGGGCGCCTGGCAATGGATTTTCGTCTTTCTTGGAAGACCGTTATTCGATGATGGATGCTGATGAGGCCAACAAGACATCATCAGACTCTGCTGAGAGCGTCGATGCCGTTCCAATGCCAAAGGATCCAATCAACCTTCCGGCCGACACTCCACAGGAGTTGCCATGGGGCAACACACTGGACAGCCTTCGCTCCCGATGGGAGTCTCGAATCCGTAAATTTCCCATTCCAGAACTCGTACTCAGTTGTGCTTCGAGGTTCGATTGTGGTGTGCTTTCTAAATTTTTTCAGTCTACTCAAACCCAAAATTGGACTTAGCTTCGAGTAGATTTGCTGACCACCATCACGACCACGATCTCGATATTGACGATGAAGACGATGATTCGGACTCTGACTCCGATCGAGGTGCAGCTGAAGGGCTTCCAGTGCCTATCATCATTGCTCGACCAAAGATCAACATGGAAACTCAATCGCCTTATGGCTATGGCAATGCAGTTGATGAGCAGCCAATGCGCACCACCATCATGTACGGTCGACCAGCACCGTCCGCTGCCGCACAACAAGGCCCAACTTCGATGATGTTCACTGCCCAACCTCAACGAGTACTTTATGATGCTCAGAGACAACAGGGACCAATGTCGCCACTTGGCGCTATTCTTGCTGCAGCTGCTCAACAAGCCAGCTACCGTCGATGGGAGCCACCTCAACCATCGATGGAACCACAACAGCCACAACGAGTGATTCTTTGCTCATCAGCAGACCACAGAGCTAGCCTTCACCAAGGATTCAAGTCATCTCTTGTGATGAACAACAACAAAGGTTTGTTCACTTTGACTTAGGTATCCGATAACTAACAAGACTCACTTATCTTCACTTAAAGCTATCAACCATCCGCCCAGCCAATGGTCCACTACAGTCCACTCTCTGCTCCATCTTCGACCGTATACTATCACTACAGTCCCATCGGCTCATAGTCCAGTGATTGCTTCTCCACAACAACAATCCCGACCACAGCCACACATTTTCGAGGTGCCCGTTCCAGTGTACGTCCCAATGATGTCACGCATGCTCCTTCCGCAATGGACCTCAATCGCCAGTGATGAGATCCTATGCCATGCCACGAATAATGCCACAAGAGGCAGCACACAGAATGATTCCACAAGTTATGGCACGAATGGTGCAAGAGCCAAGCCCATCTCAGTCAGGCCCAGGCCATGTGGCCATCTTGTACTATCACAACCCAGAGCAGGAGTCTTCTCCAAACGCTGTTCAGGAACAATACCAATCACAACCGGAATCTCAGCCCGAGCCAGAAATCCCTCAAGGTTATGTTCGAATGATGCTTCGACCAAAGTTGGGCGCTGCCGCACCAATGGCTGCTACAATTGCTCAACCAAGCCCACTGTCCCGAATGGCTTATCACCGTCGTCTGGATGAATCCGAAGAGGACAATCAGGTGTCCCCAATGGCCGGTCACGATATGATCGATGGCCCACGACTGAGACAATGGCGAGACTATAGTCAATTTGTCCGTACGGCTCCAGAAGCCAACGCACCAGTGGCGCATCTGCTGATCACTACATCAGAAGAGCCCGAGTGGCTGCCTCCAGTGAAGAGCAGTACCATCATCATCATCATCACCAGCAGCCACAACTATTTGCGTCGCACCCAGCTGTGTCACCATTTTTCTTCCACGCCAATCAACAAGCTCACTCCGAACAGGAAGCAGTAGCGCCACAACAGCAGCAACAGCCTCATCATTTATTTATGGCCCATCCAGTTGAATCTGCCTACCAGCCACAGATGCCACAACACATCACATTCGTATTGCCTCCCAATAGGCTGTGGTGGTAGTGATGGTGGCGGTAAAGATGGCGGCGGTGGGTCAACCATACAACGAAACCAGAAAAGGAATAACAGAAGAAAGCAAATGGAATCACCAGAACTGGCTGTGCAGTTCGCAGTGAATGTGGTAGACAGACAACAGATAGCTATTCATGAACTGGCGTTCTGTCGCTACTTACTCTACTTACTCGGCAGACCTGCAGCGGTGCACCGTTTCGGCAAACCGGCAACAGCCTCGGCTACTTCATCATCAACACCGGCGACATTCCGGCACACACTACAAGAATAACCTTTTCCGAGCAGCCACCGAGCAGGCCATGTGGCACACGATTGAAGTGTGCCTTAGCCAGATCGAGCCAGCAGATCACATCTTGATGACTCACTTGTGTGTTGTGCAGTGGTTCGATCATGTCACCTCAATGGATCACCTAATGTGCCAATGAACACACATTCGTATTGCATTGAGTTAGGTACGGTGTGATTAGGTTGATCTACAGACTGACGACTGGTGCAGGTAGACGCCGCTCATAATGCAAACTCGATCCCGTTGTTTCGAACCACACACACAACACACATACACTCACAGAGAGCGAGCAATATTTACTTGGCCGCCCAGGCTGGCAGTAGACCTAACTCGGTTAGTTAGTTGTCAATCATTGATCTATCAATGGCCCAGTCCCAGTGCCCAACAGTCAGCAACAGCACGACTACTGTTTACTGGCAAGATCACTAAAAAGTACACGAAAACACTCATTGTGAGTGTCATTCAGAACAGGCTGGCGGCCACAGATTAAGCTAGACCGTGGCGCTGCCTAGTGAGTGGCAATCAAACAAACTCAGAAAAATAATTGCACAGACTGACCAGTGGAGAAGGACAAGATCTTGTCTTATTGCTCTATCTCTCCCTCTCTCTCTCCCTTTCTCTCTCTCTCTCTCTCTCTCTCTCTCTCTCTCTCTCGCCCTCTCTCCCTCTCTCTCGCCCTCTCTCTCGCCCTCTCTCTCGCCCTCTCTCTCCCCCCTCTCTCTCTCTCTCTCCCTCTCTCTCTCTCTCTCTCTCTCTCTCTCTCTCTCTCTCTCTCTCTCTCTCTCTCTCTCTCTCTCTCTCTCTCTCTCTCTGTTATACTTTGTGCATCGACTTACCGCGCCACTTGCCTGGTTGACTCACCTGTAGACTATCAATGTTCAACCTACATAGTCCTTCATCATTACCATCTGATTGAGTCCCCAACAGACTCCCGTAACCCGATCAACATCTCAAAGGCCATCGCCAGCACTTAACTCTGTCTATCAGCTGCCACAAGTCTTGGATGAAGACGACATCATGAACGGCGGCAACAGTTGTACCGATGGCTCCATTACGGCTCTTCCAGCGAGACTCGACTGGCTTCGAGTGTCACTAGTCGACCATTCTACATAGTGACATTCTACGCCGCTTGAAAACACAAATCAATGCACGGACGGCGAAGTGTGCGCCAAGCCAAGTCCTATGCGCCGTGTAACAGATAAGGCAAGCCGCGCTGTATGACCAGCAACCGGCAACTGAACAACCGTCTACCGGCCTTAGCACCAGCGGTTCTCGCCATCTCTCTCTCCCTCTTTCACTCTCTTTCCCTCACTCTCGCCCTCTCTCTCTCTCTCTCTCTCTCTCCCTCTCTCTCTCTCTCTCTCTCTCTCTCAGAAGCAGCAGACGCAATTGATTCGTTGTGCTGATGATTCACTTCTGATGCCATTGGTTGAGCACTGCCTTCAAGTGGCTCAATGTTCCGTCCGGGCGATCGCAAGCACTGAACTCTGTGTTCCTGAAGTCACGAGCCTCGAATGATGAAGCCATCATGAACGGCGACAATGCGCCGTGTAACAGATAAGGCAAGCCGAGCTGTATGACCAGCAACCGGCAACTGAACAACCGTCCACCGGCCTTAGCACCAGCTGTTAACGCCATCTCCAACCAATGATGCACTCAGCCATCAAGTGAGCTCAGTACAATGTCTCGCACTCAATAGCCCAATGGGTCACACAATGTTACACATTGAAGACATTCGTATTGCTTCCCAATAGACAGTGGTGGTGTTGGTGGTGGTGGCAGCTGTGCCGACAGTGGGTCAACGATGCAGACTAGAAAGGGAACATTACCAAATGGTTAGCAAATGGTATTACCAGGATGAGCTATGCAGTTTGCAGTGAATGTGGTAGACAGACAACAGACAGTACATGAACATTTTTCTATCTCTAATTGGGCAACAACAAGAAGAAGGTGAAACTGGTCCGTTGATCAAACCCAAACATTCCGACCTTATTGTGACCGTGATTGAATGTGTGTATTACCTCGTATATATCAATAAAAATTTATCGAATGGTCATTTGTTTGTTTGCCAAATGTTTCTATTCCCCCAATATGCAGAGAACGAACAACACACAAGTCAAGTCACACAGAGTTCACACAGAAACAACATACGAGACAGACAGACAGACCGGCAAGCAGAGACGCTCATACAGCAATCAACATGCAATCGAGTGCACTCATCGTCACTCGACACTCTAAGAGCGGTGTAATGTATTTTTCTTCACTTTTCTCCAATTTGCACAATGCCCGCTAAATGTGCTCTTACAAAAAAGCTACCTATAAAGGCA
The DNA here is from genome assembly GCA_023373905.1 of Rhizoglyphus robini. NCBI lineage: Eukaryota > Metazoa > Arthropoda > Arachnida > Sarcoptiformes > Acaridae > Rhizoglyphus > Rhizoglyphus robini. Next base: position 68,234 of record JAKIJQ010000245.1, on the reverse strand, counting down.
CAGTTGTACACTGCTTGAGCGGCTGGCGAGTGATGCCTGTCTGCAAGCGAGTCGCGGCCCGCGACGGAGCACACACAGCCACTGCCAACAACACATTCGCGCGAGTCGAGTGTGTGCTGAATTGTGTGTTTGTTGTTCGTTGTGGTCCCTGGGAGTCAGTCACTAGACATTGTGCTATAGGTGGTGTGTTTAGAGCACAATCGTAATTCTCACACTCTCGCCACAATCAGCACTGTGCCACTGGGCACTTACTTCGACCTGTCGCCACCGCCATAAGGTACTCTAGTTCTCCTTTGCCTCCTCACACAAACTCACTTTCTCTTACTTAGCTTCTCTTATATTAGATCAACGCTTGTCCATGCCATCCCGTGTCTCAACTCGGCCTGTCGCCACCGCCATAAGTTACTCTAGTTACTCTAGACAGTGTGCAGGAATGCCGCCGCTGTTGATGATGAAGTAGCCGGGGCTGTTGTCGATTTGACGACACGGTGCACCGCTGCAGGTCTGCCGAGTGCACACACTACAAGAATAAGCCTTTCCGAACAGCCACCGAGCAGGACAAGTGGCACACGATTGAAGTGTGACTTAGCCAGGTCAAGCCATCGGATCACATCTCGGTGACTCACTTGTGTTGTGCAGTAATGTGTAGCGGTAGACAGTGCCTTCTGCCGTATACACATCCTCAGTATTGCTTCTGCTCGAGGCTCACTGATCGAGCACCGAAACACAGAAATACCAACCAAACCAAACCATTTCAAGACACCACGAGGACAACTACAAAACGGACAAGACCTTTACACCTTTGAAGATGACGCAGAGCAAATGCACCTTCACCACAAACATGTGCCCACATTCTGGTTTGGCTATGACCCGATCAGTTGCGTCCATCTCATTGCGACCATCGTCGTCATCTGATGCTTGCCAACTCGTGTGTCTCGAGAGCGCCCATTCAGGTTAGGTCATGGCCCGATCAGTTCCGTCTATCTCCTTGCGGCAGACGTTGACGTCGAATGCTTGCCAACTGGAGTATCTCGGGTTCGCCCATTCAGGTTAGGTCATGGCCCGATCAGTTCCGTCTATCTCCTTGCGGCAGACGTTGACGTCGAATGCTTGCCAACTGGAGTATCTCGGGTTAGCCCATTCAGGTTAGGTCATGGCCCGATCAGTTCCGTCTATCTCCTTGCGGCAGACGTTGAAGTCGAATGCTTGCCAACTGGTGTATCTCGGGTTCGCCCATTCAGGTTAGGTCATGGCCCGATCAGTTCCGTCTATCTCCTTGCGGCAGACGTTGAAGTCGAATGCTTGCCAACTGGTGTATCTCGGGTTCGCCCATTCAGGTTAGGTCATGGCCCGATCAGTTCCGTCTATCTCCTTGCGGCAGACGTTGACGTCGAATGCTTGCCAACTGGTGTATCTCGGGTTCGCCCATTCAGGTTAGGTCATGGCCCGATCAGTTGCGTCCATCTCATTGCGACCATCGTCGTCGTCTGATGCTTGCCAACTGGTGTGTCTCAGTGCGCCAATTCAGGTTAGGCTTATCATACAAAATGGGACATACAATATTTTGTCTATCATAAGACAATTCATGTACTACCATTTGTACTTGTTTATATCTAAAAATCAAAGTTGATGTTAATTTACCATCAAAAGTTATTAGTGCGGTTGAGGTTGATGGGTGTAAATGTGAAATAAAAACACAGGTGAATTTTAGTTTTGCAATACTTTTATTGAATATTTTGGGGATGCAGAATACAGAAAATTATATGGAGAGAATGAGCCAACACTAGTACAATTACATATAACGGGAACTTGAGAGGAGACGAATGATTTACGTTGATTTATAGATGCGTTGGGTTTCGATGCTAAGCACACACAAATGGAGATGCGATGAAATCGACGATTGATGTTTCCAAGCACAAATCAGTTTCTCAGTTCAGGAGTGATGCGTAGATTTAGGTTGAGTTGGTGAGTCAATTCCAAATAAGGATTATTTAGGTTATAAGAATATTTTGAGATAGTAGTTAAATAGGTTGAACGGTCTAAAGTCAAAACTTGACAATTTCCAATAGCTCGAGAAATTAGTTTGAACTCGAGAAGGAAAATATTTTCAATGGTGGATAGGTGATAACCAGAAATGGTCGGAACTAGGCTAAATCCGATGAAATGTGGTCTATGATCGGGAACAGGAAATAGAAACGGCAATGTCCAACAAGATGTAGTTAGACTCGGCAATGGTCAATCAGATAGACATGTGACCAACGGGTAACCGGAAAGACCAAACAGGACGGACAAAACGGGAGAACCAAATTGGTGAACCAAACGGGATTGACCAACGGGAAGACCAGACAGGAAGACCAAATAGTAAGACCAAACGGGAAGACCAAATAGTAAGACCAAACGGGAAGACCAAACAGGAAGACCAAACGGGAAGACCAAACAGGAAGACCAAATGGGAGACCAAGAGAGTGAGCAATCAAGAAGACCAAGTGAGCGAGAGTTGAGTGTCAGGAGAGAACGGCAATGTGTCTTCTAGTATGTAGACCGATGTACTGGTCCCGATGAACTGAGTCGGGGGACTTTTTATAGCAGATGGCTTGTTACTTTCCTTGTGCTGGTGAGGGCTTCAATAAGTAAGTGGACAATTTAAAGTTCGAGGCACAAACACGCGAAAACTGTAACAGGTGTCAACGCGCTAGGTGGTCTAATGTGTTAGTTATGGGAGAAAACTCTCGCCAAAATGGAAAAATGCAATCATTTCGCCGGGCGAGCGTTTTTAGGGCCTTTTTGCCGCGAACAGTCAATTTCCTATGGACTTTGCCATGTATTTTTGTAATTCTGCATTTGCGCCAAAAACACGCGGAAAACTTAAGCGCAACCATCAAAATCGTTCAAACGCGCAATGTGTTTTCTATGGGAGTTTTGTCACTGAATCAGACTTTTGGCAGCATTGAAATCTCCATTGGCGTGATGATATTTTCTGCGCAACGAAATCAGAATCATATTGAACAGACTTTGTCATTCGACATGGACAGGAGAGGGACCACTTGAGGTACGTAGTTTGTGTGAGACCCTTCATCGTGAAAGTGTCATTAGAGGTCAATATGCAGATGTGCTATGTAGTGGGGATGACGTTGCTCGAGGGCATGAGGGGGACTTTTAGTGAGGCGATGAGTGTGTGTGTGCTCAGTGCAGGGAGATGTACGACCAGGTGTCTTGCATATGCATGATGGCTAATTGTACTCATTCACTCTTAATATAATAATAATAATAATTCATATTTAATAATTAATAATTAATAATTAATATTAAAATCAGAACATAGGCATGCGATATATCAAAATACTCGTAATGAAGAGTAGATTTAAAGTGTGTATTAAATATGTTCTGTTTCTATACTATACTATACTTGAAGCGTACAGTATTACAAGGAAATAGGTATTTTTGGGTATTCTGTGTTACTATACTTAGGCGTATAATATAACTAAAGATTAAATTAATTAAATAAAAGCTAAATATTAAAATTAAAAAGAAAAAAAATTAAAATTAATTGTTTTAAGCATTTTACATGCGTTTTGCATGACAGGCTATGGCCAGATCAGTTCGGTCCTTTTCATTGCGCCTGACATTGTCCTCGGTGCCCAGGTGGCAGAAATTTGGCTTGTTGCCGGCTTATAGGCGGCTTAAGCTAAGCCGGCTTGTGCGCTCCAGTTACCGGCTCGTATTGAAAGCGTACGTAAAGCTTGAACCCGGCTTTTTGCCGGCTTAAAGCCAAAAAACAAGTCGTGAGCAAGCCGTATTCAAGCCAGTTATATATCGGCCCCGGCATTCCAGAAACCGTACCCGTACCCTCGGGTTCGGGTATTCACTGGTACACTTATAAATAATATAGAACATATCATATGATACAATCAATTGTATTTAAAATTAAATCAGTTGAAGTATACAAAAAAAATAATTACATAATTGGAGAAAACAAAAAATAATTCTACGAAACAATAATACTGAAATAAACACTTTGTTGAAATAAAAATCGGGATGATGAGAAGGACAAATCACTTGGTTCCTAAAAATATAAATATGTTAAGTTTGTTAACACACACACAAACGAATAATACTTTACGGTATAATTATGAATTAAATCAGAAAGATAGGTTACGAATCAGACTAGGTTGACCTACGGTGATGTTATAAAGGTGGGCTTGATTTGCTTGTTTGACTGGTGGCTTGCTGGTCTGCCTAGTTAACCGTAAGTTCTAAAAATTATAAACAAAGCTAAAAGTTTGTTATCACACAAAAATGAACTCACCGTCTTTTTGGCATTGTAGAGGCTTTTTTGACATTCTTAGAACTGATTGCCAAACATTTTTCGGACATGCTCCCTTATTTTACTTCCATACAATAAGGAATCAAAGCCGTCACCTTCGATGGCTTCTTTAGCCCTAAGAATAAGTTCTGAAATTTAATTTTTATTAGAAAATATTAATAATAATTTATAACCAACATACCTTGCAACTCTAGGTTAGCCTTAGCAAATTCTGGGGGAAACTCGGAAATGTCCAAGAATTGAGCCAAGTACTGACGAGTAAAAACTTTTCTGTAAAGTCTTGATATTTTATCCTCTTTGGTACACTTGTACAATAAATCCATAGCAACGTACCACTCTTTAACGCCGTGAATTCCAACGGAAAACTCAGAAGTACAAGTAGGATCTTCAAAGTCAAAAAAATTAGACATCGTAAAATGAGAACGCCGGTAATGGGTGTCGATAAATTTGATCTTGACTCTGTAGAGAATAGAAATAGGTAATAAAATCGGGATTACTAGTAAACCTAATTTAGAAATTACAGTGGTACCAATTGCTAGTTTAAGAGATTTCTCAATTGAAGCCGTCGCTTTATGCGAGTTCCAAGAGATATGATGAAGCTTTAAGGGAGAGGTTTGGAATCCCGAGAGAAAGATTTCTCGAATAAAGCTGTCGTTTTTTGCGAGCTTCTATAGAGATGATACAGTTTGAAGGTTTGGAAAATATTCGCGTAGACGTTGAAAGTGGCCTTCTGACGAAAGTACGTGAAGGCAGGAGGGCGAGATATCAATAATACGAGATAATCTTGACACGGCGAATTACTGGAGTCCAAAAATGAATCAGGTTTTCAATCGGAACAAATAGAAATAACACGCGGTGACGAACACAACACACAGCAACGGACAAATGATCGGCTGCGGCGGTTTAGTGTATGCAGTGTGCTGTGAGTGTGCACCGTGCTTAGTGACTCATAGCACACTCATTCTTGGCAGCGCACTCATTTGCCGCGCGCGCCTTTTGGTAGAGCTTGTTCACAGAAGACGTTACTTTGTTTGTGTGCACACGCACAGTGCAATGCGGGAGCAGACTACGACGACGAGAAATGCGTTGGCTTGGTACTAAGCCAGTTACCACCAAACAGAAAATGTTTTCGGTGTAATTTAATGTTTATCTACTCCCAATTTGTATGTCCCATTGCTTAAATATCTAAAATCCAGTTCCTATAATCGGGCCCACGATTAAAAGCAAATTAGTTTGTATTCATTTAACTTTCTATAGGTATGGCCTAGTGGGCAAAGTGCTTGCTATCAAAGCGTTAAGTCCAGGTTCGATTCCCGGTTTCGAAATTTGTTTTTATTTATTTATTTTCATTTCTTTTAGGCCAGAAATGATCACAACTATTTAAAATTAAGTCAAGTACATCAAATTATTCGAATCAGTTTTCCAAGCAATTATTCTTATTCGCACTGTCACTGTATTAAGAATATATTCCCTGTCCGCCAATTGAGCTATAAGATTAGCTAAATTATTTTATTATAACAACTAATGGATTAAATCCATTAGACGAATTATCTAGACCGATAAAACTGATTAAAATACGTAAGTTTCTTACATTTCTGAATTATTTCTAAGTCAAAATCAAGCCGTCAATTAGTCGGATTTGAGCCACTTGTTAAGATAAGCCGCTTATAAGCCGGTAATAAGCCGCTTATTCGATTCAAGCTGCAAGTAAGCCATTTTTAAGCTGACCAAGCCGGTGACTTGCCGGTAATAAGCTCGCTTGTCCAATTCAAGCCGTCAATAAGTCAGTACTAAGCCAGTTCAAGCCGATCTCTGCCACCTGGGTGGCTTGCCTCCTCGTGTCTCGAGTGTACTCATTCTAGCTTGGCTATGGAACCGTCAGCTGTGTCCATCTCATTACCCCAATCGTGTGTGGCCATTTGCTTGTCTTCTCGTGTGTCTCGAGTGTACTCATTCTGGTTTGGCCATGGCCAGGCCAGTTGTGTCCATCAAATTGCGCCAGACCTTGTCCTCGGTGGCTTGCCTTCCCGCGTCTCGAGTGTACTCATTCTGGTTTGGCCATTGCCCGGTCAGCAGTGTCCATCACATTGCGCTCGACGTGAGTAGCACTGATTAGAGTGCACGAGGTTCGCACTATGTTAAAGTAAGGCACACAATAAGGCAGTGACATGATTGACAGTGGACATGCCATTTTGGAGTTAGTACCGTTAAACTCACAGTGGTTTCGTGTTGATATTGAACAATTACGGCTGCCCGATTCGAGACAGACAAGTGACACAGATTGACACAGCGATTGATATATGAGGATAGTAGTGATGATGTCCATGTGCCACAAGACTCGAGCGAAACACATACAACAACACTACTCAGCGAGTGCCGCGAGTGTGCGAGCAATCAATCTGTGTACGATTTAGCCTAGACTATTGTGAGACTACTGCTAGAGCATGTTCAAATAGTCGACAGTCGACTTTGGGTGTGGTAGCGAGAGGCTGCCTCGTTTGAAGGTGACCTCTGCCAGTGGTGAGACGGCACAATCGAGCGTGTTCGTTGTACAGTGAAAGGTAGTGAGGCAGCCAACAGAGCGCGCGCATGCGTTGTACTGTTGAGAGGGTGAGTAGGCTGAGGAGGAGTTGGTCGGCACGCAGTGCACACGCCACGCACACACATCATACTCACACAATCGTGTGCATGCCTTGCGAACGCACTCACCGCACCGAGCAGCACTGGCCACGAGTCGAGTGCAGCCTCGGTGGCTACGAAATTAAAAACAGCGCCACCACTTCACTCTACTCTCCTCTCTTCTCCTCTTCCTTGCCAATGAGTCGTCATCGTTTGCGCGTTAGGCATGCCAGAGTGACTGAACTACTTCGAGTTCGACTGCAAATCTGATTTCTCCAAAGCATCTAAAAGCATAGCGTCCTCTATCTTCAAAAAGAGCAACTTTGGGATTATAAATACGATTTCTTGCCACAATTAGTATCACTCAATTTGGTAACCATTTCCCAGTGAATATTTCGTTTATATAATAATTTTTTCTTTGTACAATATTATCTGTATTTATTTGATACGCGCACACCGAACTCTGTCTGAACTATTTCCACCGTTGTGTTGATCGCATACTCGGTCAGTCGACTGTGCTCGGTATTGGAATAGTCCACACTCAGTTTGGTTTGCAGCTGCAGTCACTTGGAACTCGAATGTTCCTTGGCAATTGACATTACAGTGACGTTTCCTCTTCTGCATTGAATCGTTCATTTCTCATTTATCCGCCGCTATCATTCGATCTCTATCAGGATAGACAATCCAGCTGACCAACAACAACAACATCAAGTCGAACCGGTAAGTGATCTTAATACTATGCAGCTGTGTAACTCTCTCTCTCTCTCTCTCTCTCTCTCTCTCTCTCTCTCTCTCTCTCTCTCTCTCTCTCTCTCTCTCTCTCTCTCTCTCTCTCTCTCTCTCTCTCTCTCGCCCTCTCTCTCGCCCTCTCTCTCTCTCTCTCTCTCTCTCTCGCCCTCTCTCTCGCCCTCTCTCTCTCTCTCTCTCCCTCTCTCGCTCTGTCTCTTGCTCTCTCTCTCTCTCTCTCTCTCTCGCCCTCCCTCTCTCTCTCTCTCTCTCTCTCTCTCTCTCTCGCCCTCTCTCTCTCTCTCTCTCTCTCTCTCTCTCTCTCTCTCTCTCTCTCTCTCTCTCTCTCTCTCTCTCTCTCTCTCTCTCTCTCTCTCTCTCTCTCTCTCTCTCTCTCTCTCTCTCTCTCCTCTTTTGCCCTCCCTCTCTCTCTTTCTCGCCCTCTCGCTCTCGCCCTCCCTCTCTCTCTATCTCTCTATCAATCTCTGTAATACCTTACTCTCGTATATTGTTTTGTATAATAGGGTTTGCGCATTTCCCCGGAGACGCTGTATCTTCCATATTATGATTTTCGACGTCTCATGGAGGCGATTTACGCCCAAAACCCAAACCAATTGCGTAATTTGCGTAGAGTATGTCAAGTATGGCAGGCAGAGTTTATCCGTCTTGCCGTACCAGAGAATGTCAATACACTTTGTTTGGTGACAAATGATCGCTATTCAAAAGGCGAAATCTATGAAATATTGAAAGATCGCTTCTTTGGTGCGATCGATCTGCCATCTGACAATGCGGTCTTCCTGAAGCTTGCGCCACAAGGCGAGATACGAGCCGCTCTACTTGAGGAATACTATCCAAACGTGACTCGGCTCGTTATCAGTGAGCACTATTTCGGGCTGACAAACTGCTGGACGAACCAAATAACCCATTTGTCACTGCTGGTAAGTGGCGATTTCGAATTGGACCGCACCGTGGCAGACAGTATCAACAACAGCATGACTGCACTCACCCATCTTGATGTGCACTGTCACGGCAGCTCGTTCCTGCAATTGCTGACACCAACCTTGAAACGAATTGTGCATTTTTCAATCAATATTGAATGTTTCCATACCATTTATACCTACAATAATTGTTGCAAAAATTTGCCAATGTATTTGAACCCAGACTGCACACACTTTTGGTTCAACTTTGATTTCGGTTTCGATTATACAGAGCCTGAATTTGTCAAGGGCGTGTACTATAGTTGGCTCTCAAAACTTACTCATTTGCGTTTGAAAATGGAAAAGAAGGGCACCAATACATATCTCTACCATAGAAGCAATATGGTCATTGATGGCCTAAATAAAGCTGCTCCCAACTTGAAGCATTTGCGTTTGTTGAATTCGGTTTGTTTGTTTCCTTGATGATGATGCTCGGTTGTTAAACTTCTTTTTGTCTCTCTCCCTCCCTCTCTATCTCTCTCTCTCTCTCTCTCCATCTCCATCTCTCTCTCCTTCTCTCTCTCTCCCTCCTTTGCTCTCTCCCTCTCTCTCCCTCTCTCCCTCTCTCTCTCTCTCTCTCTCTCTCTCTCTCTCTCTCTCTCTCTCTCTCTCTCTCTCTCTCTCTCTCTCTCTCTCTCTTTCTTTCTCTAGGACGTCGATTTCTCATTGGACGTCATCTTTGACATTGCTGGATTGGCCCAGTTGAGCGAGCTGCACATTGGTTTCAATTTTTATGATGAAACACTGTGAAATGCTTTCGTGAACCGCACTATCATCAGTAGAGACGCATCGTGGACCAGTGTGCGCACTCTTGTGCTTTCGGCTTTTGCTTTCAATGAAGTTGATCAAAATGAGTCGTCAGATGAGGATGATGAAGAACCGTATGAAGATCTCGCTGTTTATGGTACTGCTTTCCATTTTATTGCTATTCTGTCTGCTTTTCTACCAAACGTGCAGCACTTGACCATTATTGAAGAGGAGCGCTTTCCATTCGACATTGAGGAACTCGTTCCACTTCTTGACGCATTCCCACAACTTTTGTCATACAAATTCAAGGGCCTAGTTTCAAGTCTTAGTGGCAATCGTAATGCACCTGAAGAGCCATTTCCCGTAATTGAACCGGTGGCTCGTCCAATGCTGATGCCCAATGATGTGCAGTTCGAGGCGGAGGATCAGGCTCAAGAAAGTGATGAACTTTCGTTCATGAGTGACGAAGATGAGAGCGACTATGGATTTAGTTCTGGAACTGAATAGGCTTCTTGTTTGTACTTCATTCATTCATTCATTTTTAAGTACTCATTGTGTGCTTTTATTGATAGAAAATATCGTTTGTTCAATTACACTAATTCCTATTTCTTTTGTGCACTTGACCACTCTCTGACCATTCTTGTAACGTTTTGCACTTTTGTGTTTAGCCACTCAATTCAATCTCAAATGCTTGTGCACATTCTAACAATTTGTATCAGTCAATTCAAAACAACATAATAAACAAACAAACAATTGATTCTAACTATATTGTGTGTGTGCTATTAGTGTTCAATCATGTTGACTTGATGACTGTGTGGAGTGTCATTCTTTGGTGGCTTTAGGCAAAACAAGATCAGTGAGTGAGAGATCATTCATGCAACTGTTCCAAAACACCGAAACTAGTGCTGTTGTCCTTTCTAAATGACACACCCAACGATCCATGCATTGCCAATCGGCCAATTGGTACTCATTTTAGTCTAGCCAGAACACGTGTCCACCTGAGCTATGCCTCTCTCTCTCTCTCTCTCTCTCTCTCTCTCTCTCTCTCTCTCTCTCTCCCTCCCTCCCTCCCTCCCTCTAGCCAAATGGCTGTCGTCGCAGATGGTGTGGTCGGTCTGTGTTGCTGTACTCTCGCTGGTCTCAGTTGTCCAATTAATACGTCACCGCGCGCGAGTCAATCATATCACCAATGAATCAATAAAGGCACAATTCCATCAGTGCACACTGTTCATTAGCCACTGCTCACTACCACAAACACGAAACGACCTATCATTTGACCTGTTAAACTTGATCAAGCACCACACAACACACACAAACCAAACTCAGTCGAGTCGGTTAACTCACTCTCTCGCGCACTGATTCTTAGCTCACCTCGACAGCATCGAAGCATCACTTGACATTACTCGGTTCTGTCTCTCGGTGTTTGGCCGTTTCTTTTCAGTTAACTCATTGATTGTAGTGTCACAAGTCAGTTAAGCTAAATATTCACTGTTTGTCCTTGACCATTGTGGTATTTTTCCATTAAAACTGTTTGTTCACTGTTTGACTGACTGAACGAGTGCGCGTTCTTTTTGTACATTACACAGCTCGGTCAATCGATTCGCTAATTTGCTCACATGCAGCAGTGGCATTGCCTTTCAGGTGGTAACTGGTGCACTGTCCGTGCGCGTTACCACTTTCCCATTCGTCTATTTGTAGTAAATTGAATGCATGGGCAGTGACTCTCATGTTGTTGCCACTGTTGGAGTGAGCTATGGATATGTAATGGCCGATTGGCGGTGCATCGCCTGACCATTGTCACAATCGTTCATTTGTGGTCAATTGAATGGATGTTCACTGCCCAGTTCAACTCAAATCACAGCTTTTTACCCGTTTGGTGTGATGTGGTGCACTGGCGCCTGTTACCGGACAGAAGCTAGGTTGTATATTTGGTGATCGTTGGTTCATCGATCCATGCAAATGCCGATCTGCGAATGGTTGTGATCTATGTGGATTCAATGAGGAGGAAGGCGATGAGCATTTAAGAGTGCTGCTGCACTGTTGTTGTGTGTACTTTGCATGTACGATGGCAGACTGGTACAGATTGAGACGCTCCTCTGGTGAATGAGGTTGGCAACAGTGCTTCGGCTTTCACTGGTGTATGACCATTCTATCTGTGCCCTGATTTCTCGCAAAGGCAGTGGCATTACTCGTTGCCACTCAATAAGTAGGTCTCACTCTGCTGACACTAGTGCACTTCACGAATTGACCATTGTTCAGTCTGTGAGGTAGTGTCCCAGCATCAAGATTGAAGCATGAGGACAGGGACTTTGACCTATGCAATGATTTATCTGGGTCTCTCTCTCTCTCACTCTCTCTCTCTCTCTCTCTCTCTCTCTCTCTCTCTCTCTCTCTCTCTCTCTCTCTCTCTCTCTCTCATTGTGTTGAACTACCATATATAATTTATTACAGAATTTACGGTCACATTTGACGTAAACGAGCACACAAACAAACGAGTTACCGAACCACAACCAGCACCAACGATCACTGCCAACCAAACCAACCAGACGCAGTGTCATTTCGAATGTTCATAAGTCAGAGATGATCAAGTCCAGACGCAAACGTTGGCACCAACTAACCATACAATGGTCATTAAGTGGAAAGGATCGTAAATATCCAAGACAAAACAATGCAAAAAAGATGAAAAATACTGAAATTATTATAGCAATTTTATTATTACGAGATATTATCGTTGAGGAATATAGCGCAATTTGAGCACAATTGAATGAGTTTGCGGCAGAGGACACGGCCAGTTCGGTTGCTAAGTAAAACTAAAATGGTCAAGCAATCAACACAAGTAATGATATACTTACATGATTCAACCGAACTCGACCTTTCCATCATGGTTAGGTTCGCTAACTGCCAGGTCTTCGGGCCAGTTCGGTTGCTAAGTAAAACTAAGTTAGTCATACACTCAACACAAGTAATGATATACTTACATGATTCAACCGAACTCGACCTTTCCATCATGGTTAGGTTGGCAGACCATCCGGCAGGGGACCAGGCCAGTTCGGTTGCTAAGTAAAACTAAAATGGTCAAGCAATCAACACAAGTAATGATATACTTACATGATTCAACCGAACTCGACCTTTCCATCATGGTTAGGTTGGCAGACCATCCGACAGGGGACCAGGCCAGTTCGGTTGCTAAGTAAAACTAAGTTAGTCATACACTCAACACAAGTAATGATATACTTACATGATTCAACCGAACTCGACCTTTCCATAATGGTTAGGTTGGCAGACCATCCGACAGGGGACCAGGCCAGTTCGGTTGCTAAGTAAAACTAAGTTAGTCATACACTCAACACAAGTAATGATATACTTACATGATTCAACCGAACTCGACCTTTCCATCATGGTTAGGTTGGCAGATCATCCGGCAGAGGACCAGGCCAGTTCGGTTGCTAAGTAAAGCTAAAATGGTCATGCAATCAACACTAGCAATGATATACTTACATTAATCAACCGAACATGTCCTTTCAATCATAGTTTGCATTTTATCATTCTTTTCATTGCCGTTTTGATTTTCGTCTTGGTTTTCTGGTCGGCGACCAGCAGCTTGAACTCTGGCCAATTTTGACTTCGGTCAACAACGGTCACCAGAAAGGTGACCGTCGGTATTGTCAGTTTGTCCACATTTCTACATAAGACTGCTCTGGCACAAAGCCGTCAAGTGGAGTATCAAATTGAAGGCATACAGGGACACTCAACGGTCACCCCGAAAGGTGACCGTCGGTATTGTCAGTTTGTCCACATTTCTACATGAGACTGCTTTGGCACAAAGCCGTCAAGTGGAGTATCAACTTGAAGGCATACAGGGACACTCAACGGTCACCAGAAAGGTGACCGTCGGTATTGTCAGTTTATCCACATTGATATGTGAGACTGCCCAGGCACAAAGCCGTCAAGTGGAGTATCAACTTGAAGGCATACAGGGACACTCAACGGTCACCCGAAAGGTGACCGTCGGTATTGTCAGTTTATCCACATTGATATGTGAGACTGCCCAGGCACAAAGCCGTCAAGTGGAGTATTAACTTGCTTGAAGGCATACTAGGACACTCAACGGTCACCAGAAAGGTGACCGTCGGTATTGTCAGTTTGTCCATGTTGCTATATGAGACTGTCCTGGCACAAAATCGTCAAGTGGAGTATCAACTTGCCTGAAGGCATACTGGGACACTCAACGGTCACCCGAAAGGTGACCGTCGGTATTGTCAGTTTGTCCACATTGCTATGTGAGACTGCCCAAGTACAAAGCAGTCCAGTAATTGCCAAGGTGAGGGTGAAGGCAGTTACTGTTGCGACGAGCAGCAGTCCCAAAATTCAGGTTAGTAGGACCTAAGCCAGGAGACAAGTGGCAGTTCCGTGATCCAGGTTGGTAGGACCTATCGAGCAGGGTTTGTATGTGTCGGACAACTCTGGCACTAAGTCGTCAAGTAACTGCCAAGGTGAGGGTGAAGGCAGTTACTGTTGCGACGAGCAGCAGTCCCGAGATTCATGTTTGTAGGACCTATGCCAGGAAACAAGTGGCAGTTTCGTGATTCAGGGTCGTAGGACCTATGCCAGGAGACAAGTGGCAGTTACGAGATTCAAGTTCTCGCATGTGAGCCACAAAACCAAAGTCTAGTGCCTCGGCAGCTACTTTGACCTGGTCACTGGTTGGGTACCATTTTGATGTTCATTATCATTGGCACTAGTACAAACAGACAAACTAGTCGAAGCAGAGCCATGGATGGCGGGCGGGTCAGCGTCGATCCCAAGTCAGGCAAAAAACCGAAACCTAGTGCCTCGGCAGCTACTTTGACCTTAGCTTTGGTCACGTGTACGAACAGACAAACTTGCCGAAGCCGAGCCATTGCTGGCTGGCGGGTCAGCCTCGATCCCAAGTCAGGCACAAAACCGAAGCCTAGTGCCTCGGCAGCTACTTTGACCTTAGCGATGGTCACTGGTTGACTGGTGTTTTTACTTTCGTCATTAGCACTACCACTCATAGACAAAAAGATACATTCAAACATACCGGAAATGGCTGACCCTAGAGTGGGTATCAGGTTGAGGCAAATGACGAACCTGGGTCGTTGTTGTTGTTGGTCTTGCTCGGCGTCAATGGCCAGGGTGTAGAAATCGGTGATATGCCTTGAGTATGTTGTCGCTTGTCCCACCACTCACCACTTTAGTCTTCAGTTGTTCCTCTGGCATGGGCGAGAACTCCTCTTCTGGATGAGTGATGGGACATGGAGACACAATCTTCTTGTCACACACGAGTGTGAAGAACACGCAAAATCTAGAATACAAAATAAGTCGCAATGGGAATATTGCGGTAACATTGTTCCCTATCCTAGTCCACAACCTAATGAGTGGCTAATCACTGTCCACACTGTGCCCCAACACGCTCAACTAACTAACTTTCTCTGTACACGTTCATCTATGACAAGAAATTCTTATGCTTCTATCCATAATAGCAACCTAATCTAAGTAAATAGATAGTAAGAGAAGTACTTACCTTTTAGGGTGGGGATGGAATGGATTAAGTTGAAAGTGGTGGAACACGTGATGAAAGTGAAGCAAGCACACTTGGGTCATCGTGTTTGGTATGATGAGAGATGGCTGTGGTCGTTGATGACGACAAATCCTTAGCTTGGTCGACTGGTGGCAAATAGCGGGCGAGATGTCCACACGAGGGCTCTTGGTTGCGCTTGAGGTAGCATAGGTGGATCCAGGGTTGATGATGAGGGAGTCGTGAGGAACATGTTCGGTTTTCAAAGGCGAGATTCGTCTGAAGGTTAAGTCGTTAAATTGGTTGAAGTTGTTTCAATTAGATGAGATGAGAGACAGGTCTGCACTGGACGAAGGCAAAAACATAATGAAAAAAAAACGCGTTCGTCTCGATTAAAATCGAATTCTTAATTTCGAATTCTCTAATCAGTCAGTTTCAAATTAAGTGCAATTCGTTCTTCTACTGCCATCGATTACTGCTGAGCGATGCTATCACATGACATATGACAAGAAGCTCCTATGCTTAGTACTCTATTAATTATAACCTCAGCCTAATCTAAGTGAATAGACAATAAGAGATGTACTAACCTTTGAGGATCCATTAAAGGTGGCGGTGATAGTTGCTTGGTGGAATCGATGAGGCCAATGGATGAAGTTGGCAGTTGGAACACGCGAAGAAAGTGATGAAAGGGAATGAGCTAGTAGGGTGATGAGAGGTGACCGGGTAGATAGTAGAAGAGACCAACCAGGCGAGAAAAGGCACCAGCCAGAGACAGGGTAGGAGAAGGGAGAGTGGATACAACCATCCAAGAAGAGAGCTTGAATAGGAGTGGCCAAATTCCTTGCCAAGCCATTAAAGAGTTGACAGAATCGTAGCTCTTGCCAATGTTTACACTAGAAGCCCGATGAGCTATCTAGTGCAACAATTAAAGAGCTAATGAAATTGTAGCCCTAGCCCCACACGTCCACAAGATGCTCGATGAGCTATCTAGTGCAACAATTAAAGAGCTAATGAAACTGTAGCCCTAGCCCCACACGTCCACTAGATGCTCGATGAGCTATCTAGTGCAACAATTAAAGAGCTAATGAAATTGTAGCCCTAGCCACACACGTCCACTAGATGCTCGATGAGCTATCTAGTGCAACAATTAAAGAGCTAATGAAATTGTAGCCCCTAGCCCCACACGTCCACAAGATGCTCGATGAGCTATCTAGTGCAACAATTAAAGAGCTAATGAAATTGTAGCCCTAGCCCCACACGTCCACAAGATGCTCGATGAGCTATCTAGTGCAACAATTAAAGAGCTAATGAAATTGTAGCCCTAGCCCCACACGTCCACTAGATGCTCGATGAGCTATCTAGTGCAACAATTAAAAAGCTAATGAAATTGTAGCCCTAGCCCCACACGTCCACTAGATGCTCGATGAGCTATCTAGTGCAACAATTAAAGAGCTAATGAAATTGTAGCCCTAGCCCCACACGTCCACAAGATGCTCGATGAGCTATCTAGTGCAACAATTAAAGAGCTAATGAAATTGTAGCCCTAGCCCCACACGTCCACAAGATGCTCGATGAGCTATCTAGTGCAACAATTAAAGAGCTAATGAAATTGTAGCCCTAGCCCCACACGTCCACAAGATGCTCGATGAGCTATCTAGTGCAACAATTAAAGAGCTAATGAAATTGTAGCCCTAGCCCCACACGTCCACAAGATGCTCGATGAGCTATCTAGTGCAACAATTAAAGAGCTAATGAAATTGTAGCCCTAGCCCCACACGTCCACAAGATGCTCGATGAGCTATCTAGTGCAACAATTAAAGAGCTAATGAAATTGTAGCCCTAGCCCCACACGTCCACAAGATGCTCGATGAGCTATCTAGTGCAACAATTAAAGAGCTAATGAAATTGTAGCCCTAGCCCCACACGTCCACAATATGCTCGATGAGCTATCTAGTGCAACAATTAAAGAGCTAATGAAATTGTAGCCCTAGCCCCACACGTCCACAAGATGCTCGATGAGCTATCTAGTGCAACAATTAAAGAGCTAATGAAATTGTAGCCCTAGCCCCACACGTCCACTAGATGCTCGATGAGCTATCTAGTGCAACAATTAAAGAGCTAATGAAATTGTAGCCCTAGCCCCACACGTCCACTAGAAGCTCTATGAGCTATCAAGTGCAGCAATTAAATAACTAACAAAGAAGAAGCAATTGCATAACGAACCACTACATTGGGGCGATTGAAAAACTTTTGAGACCTTGCCAGGCATTGTTGTTTGATTACGGGCTTGTTAAAGATTGGGTTGCCGTCTGTCGCTGATGGCAATATGTCTTCTGGAATAACTTGATGGCTTGTGCCTCGAGAGTTCTCCGCTTGTCCCACCACTCACCACTTTAGTCTTCAGTTGTTCCTCTAGCATGGGCGAGAACTCCTCTTCTGGATGAGTGATGGGACATGGAGACACAATCTTCTAGTCACACGTGAGTATGAAATTGCACGCAAGAACTAGAAACAAAAACACATATGACGAGATGTTCCTATGCTTAGAACTTTATCAATAATAACCTCAACCTAGTCTAAGTAAACAGATAATAAAAGAATTACTTACTTTAGAGGTTTTATTGGAGGTGGTGCTGGTTGGTTGAGTCCATAAGGCCACTGAATGAAGTTGGCACAAGGTGGAACAAGTGAGGAATGTGATGAAAGTGAATGTGCGAGTTGGTTGGTGAGAGGAGACCAGGGCGAGGAGATGGCACAAGTCAGGCGAGGGAAAGCGAGGTATTGTTGAGAAGGGACCTACTTGGCGAGAGAAGGCAATGAGGAGATGAGAAGGCACCAGCCCGGGAGAATAGATGAAAGAGGGATAGATCCATCCAGCACGAGAGCTTGGGGAAGGAATTTCGACCAGCATGGCCATTCACTCATAAACGCATGTTATCACAAATCGACAACAGAGAAAGTGCACAATCGTACTTTACACTGACCACTCATGCAAGCACACGTGTGTTTACTAATGTGTGTTTAGCTCTAGAGTTCACTCTATCAATAATAATAACCTAATCTAAGTAAATAGATATTAAAAAGAAGTACTTACCTCTGAGAGTCCGTTGAAGATGGTGATGGTTGGTTGGTGTTGTCGATGAGGTTCATGGATGGAGTTGGTTAGTGGAACACGTGAAGAAAGTCAAGCAAACACACGAGTGAATCATTGTGATTGGTATGACGAAGAATGGCTATGGTGGTTGATGTTCTTTTTTGGCTAGCAGGCGAACTTGGTCAACTGGTGACACGATGCGGGTGATGTCACAGTCACAGCTCTTGGTGGTGCTTGAAGTCGCTTAGGTGGATTCATGGTTGCTGATAGAGTGCACGTCATGACGATGAGGAGTCGAGAGGAACAAGTTCGGTATCCAAAGTCCTGGTAAGTCGTTAAGTCATTGTATTCGTTGAAGTTGGTTCAATTAGATGAAACGAGATACACGTCTGCACTGGACGAAGTCAAAAACATAATGAAAAAAAACGAAAAAAAACGCGTTCGTCTCGTTTAAAATCGAATTCTAAATTTCGAATTCTCTTGTCAATCAGTTTCGAACTTAGCATGCGTAAATGTTATTGCACTACGGACAACGTAGGCTTATTCAAATTGAATGCTATTCGATCTTCTACTTCCATCGATTATTGCTTAGCGTTACTATCAATGTCAGCATTTCAACAAAATACCGAAATATCGGTTATTCCAGCCGGATTTAGACCGGACAAAGGTCATAGTTGACCTTGGGAATATGATGAACGATGTAAATAAATTCTGGCAAGCCAGGAAAGTAGCTCGACGAAGTTTGAATGTACTAACAAAAAATCCACAAACTGAAAAATAATTTTGTGATCCTATGGACTACTGCTTGATGAATCTACTTTGAGGTTCAGTCAAACAAAAAAAATTACAAAAGAAATCAAATACCAACTATTTGTCAAATACAAAACATGTGATCCACGATTATGCCGTTCTGGGTGACTATCAATTGCTGGAAACAGGCAATTTCGTGATGCAATTTTACTTGTGAAAACTGGGAAAAGTTGTAAAATATTTCCAATGCACAAAGCTATCCTGGTTGCATGATCTTTTTTTTGCATTATTGCTATTAATGTTTAAACACAGTAAAAATCAGAAAAGTCAAGAGAATATGATTAAGATCGATATGCATATTGAAGTGTTTGCACAAGTATTGAAGTTTATCTACTGGTTCAGTACAAAACTTAGACTTATGTACTCCCTCGAACTGATGAAAGTGCCTGATAAAGTAAGTTGATTTCATTTCAGCGAAATACAGTAATACACAATTTTCACGATTTTCATATATTATTCAGTATCAGCTGGACAATCAAAATGCATCTGTAAACATTATCTATCTAGTCTTTGCGTGTGCAAATTTCTCAATCGATTCGGTGGCCAACATTCTAGAGGTAGCGGTGATGCATCAAGCCTGGAACATTAAAAATGCATTGATAAAAAAAATGACACAAACAGACAGCCAGAGTGAGTGTCACTAACGCACTGAGTGACTGTATCGACTATTTCCACACCAAAACAGAGTAGAAACAAGGGCCCACACACCACACTCACATGAGTAGAAATAGTCGCTTCTGTTAACAAACAGCAAAATCTGGTCCTTTTTGTCTCATATCTCAGCAACCAGATAACCTAAAAGGCTGATTTTTGGAATCCTGCGGTTTTAGATGGGGTGGAAAGGGTGTGCCAAGTTTGGTTGCTGGGGGTGCAGTGGTTTCTTCTCCCAAGCCTGCAACAGACAGACAGACAGACAGACAGACAGACAGACAGACAGACAGGGTGAAACTATAAGACTTCGACTTCGTCTCGCTAAAAACCGACATCAGAGAGGACCTCACTGGATTGAGTTGATCCAGCGCCAAGGGATTGTCACAAATTTACTATTCTTGCTATCTCTGTATGATAATACTGAGAAAACATTGTTCCCAATCCTAGTGCCCAGTCTTATGATTGGCTGATTACTCATTTATGTTCACCCTGTGCATCAACACGTTCAACTAACTTTCTCTGTACACGTTCATATGAAGTAGTTCCTATGCTATGCTATGCACTCTATCCATAATAGCAACCTAATCTAAGTAGACAAATAGTAAGAGAAATACTTGCCTTTGAGAGTCCATTGAAGGTGGCGATGGATGCTTGGTGTAGTCGATGAGGTCATGTAATGGAGGGTAATTGATGGAGTTGGTAAGTTGAACACATGAAGAAAGTCAAGCAAGCACACGTATGAGTAATGTGTCTAGTATGATGAGGGACGTTGATGTACTTCTTGGCTAACGGGCGAACTTGGTCAACTGGTGGTACGAAGCTGGTGATGTCGACACCACCAAACACAGCTCTTGGTTGTGCTTGAGATCGCTGGTGGTTGCTTGGGTGGATCCATGGTTGATGATGAGGGTGCCGAGAGGAACAAGTTGGGTTTCCAGAGTCGAGATTTTTCGGGAAGTCGTCGAATTAGTTAAAGTTGGTTCATTTAGATGAAACGAGAGACAGGTCTGCACTGGACGAAGGCAAAAACAAATTGAAAGAAAAAAAAGCGTTCGTCTCGATTAAAATCAAATTCTTAATTTCGAATTAAGAATGAGTAAATGTGATTGCACTACTGATAATGTGTGCTTATTCGAATTGAATGATATTCGATCTACTGTCATCGATTACTGCTGAGCGATACTATCAATGTCGTTAGTTCAACAAAATACCGTACTATCGGTAATTCCAGTCAGATTTCGACCGAACAAAGATCATAGTTGACCTTGGGAATATGAACTGAGTTGATCTAACGATAGTAGATTTTCACAAATGCACCATCTTTGTTATGTCCCTAACGGTAGATCATAGAGACTAGGGGGTTTGATCATTCGACTCCTCGACTAATGACGCGTGGGACTACGATGATCAACTTTGACACCGAATATCTTCTATTTCCAGGAGATAGCTACAATTGTGAGTTTCTCGTTTACATCGATCAAAAACTCAAATCATCTGCATTCGATGTTCCTGACTTCAAATGTGATGTTCAACTTGGGCTGAATATCACGGAAACGTTCAAAATCGATTCAAAAAATTGACATACAAACATAAACACCGAAACATATATGCCTTAGTTTGTTCAATCTCCCATAACCAACAGATAGAGGGCCAATACGGGGTGAACACAGACGCTATGAGGATATTGCGAAAATGTTGTTCCAAATCATAGTCCTCAACGTGATCAGTGGCTAATCGTCCATAAATGTTCACCCTGTGCAGTGCACAGTGTGCACCAAAACACTAATAAACTAACTTTCACTACACATTCATATGACAAGAAGTTCCTATGCTTAGTACCCTATCAATTATAACCTCAGCCTAATCTAAGTGAATAGACAATAAGAAATGTACTAACCTTTGAGGATCCCTTGGAGGAAGTGAAGATGGTTGGTTGGTGGAGTCGATGAAGCCAATGGATGAAGTTGGCAGTTAGAACACGCGAGGAGAGTGATGAAAGGGAATGAGCGAGTAGGGTGATGAGAGGTGACCAAAGAGATGAGATGAGATGAGAGATAGAAGAAGAGACCAATCAGACGAGAAAAGGCACCAGCCAGAGACAGGGTAGGAGAAGGGAGAGGAGATACAACCATCCAAGAAGAGAGCTTGGATAGGAGTGGCCAAGTTCCTTGCCAAGCCATTAAAGAACTGACAGAATCATAGCCCTAGCCCCACACGTCCACTAGATGCTCTATGAGCTATCTAGTGCAACAATTAAAGAGCTGCAGAATCGTAGCCTTAGCCCCACACGTCCACTAGATGCTAGACAATAAACTTTCATTACACATTCATATGACAAGAAGTTTCTATGCGTACCCTATCAATAATAACCTCAACCTAATCTAAGTAAATAGATAATAAGAGAATTACTCACTTTTGAGAGTCTTTTGAAGGTGGTGATGGTTTGTTGGTGTATTCGATGAGGTCATTGGATTTAGTTGGTAAGTGAAACACGTGAAGAAAGTCAAGCGAGCACACGCATGAGTCCTCGTGATTGGTGTGAAGAGGAATGGCTATGGTGGTTGACGTACTTCTTGGCAAACAAGCGAACTTGGTCAACTGGTGGTACGAATCGGGTGACGTTGGCATGACCAACCACCGTTCTTGGTTGCGCTTGAGGTCGCTTTCATGGCTGCCGATGAGGATTCGAGAGGAACAAGTTTGGTTTCCAAAATCCAGGTCATTCGGAATTCATTGAAGTTGGTTCAGTTAGAGAGACAGGTCTGCACTGGACGAATGCAAAAACAAATGAAATAAAAAAAAGAAAACATGCGTTCGTCTCGTTCAATCAAATTCTTAATTTCGAATTTTCTTATCAGTCTGTTTCGAACTGAGCACGCTTAAATGTGATTGCATATACTGATAATGTGTGCTTGTTCGAATTGAATGCTATTCGATCTTCTACTGCCATCGATTACTGCTTAACGATACTATCGATGTTGGCATTTCAACAAAATACCGTACTATCGATTATTCGAGTCGGATTTCGACCGGACAAAGTTCATTGTTGACCTTGGAGATATGAACTGAGTTGTTCTAACGATTTTGGATTTTCATAATTGCACCGCCCTTGCTATCTCCGTAACGGTAGATCATAGAGACACGGGTTTTGACTATTCTACTCCTCTACCAATGGCGCATCAGACTACGATGATCAACTTGACCTCAGCCTAATCTAAGTGAACAGACAATAAGGAATGTACTAACCTTTGCGGTCCATTGAACAGGCAGGTGGAACGAGTGATGAAAATGATGAAACGAAGCGAGTTGGGTGATGAGAGGAGACTTGGTAGACGAGATCGGACCAACCAGAGAAGGCGACGGGGAATGGAGAAATATAACAACAGCAACAGACCACTCCACTCCAATCTCCTGCAAAGTCACTGGACGACGAGATTGCTTGGATGGGCCACCGGGAGCAAAAGCGATCTCTCTTGAGTCAGTGGCAAGGCAGGCTCTACTAAAGAGTTGTCAGATGCCATCAACAATTCGACCTGGACACCAGATGCAAGATAATATTTCAGTTCATTCTCGATCAAGATCAGTCACTACTAGCAACCAGACATACAGACCAGTCGAGCGACCCAGAATTTGACAAACAATTTTTTCCCAGTGTGAGCAAACACGGTTGCCAAATGCACACACATCGGTCAGTTCACATTGACCATTCGATCTGTTGGTTAATATTTCCAAAAGTTAAAGTCAACAAAAGCATTAGTTAGATTATAGATTATTAATTAAATCATTTTATTATAATAAATTTAAAAGACAATTACAAAAAGAATTTAGAGTGCGTCAATAAAGCTTAGCTGGCAGGTAGTCGATCCAGCTTCGGGCCAGACCATGATACGTGAGGATGGGGCCCGCATAAAGCCTCCCTGGCAGGTAGTCGATCTAATCCTTCATCGAAGGCAAGCAATGGCTTGCAATCTTGCATGTCTTCTTGCCTGAAGGATAGGTCGAAGGCTCTGGTCTGTCGTAGGCGGCGCCATTTCTGGATGCAAGGTCCCCGCATAAAGCCTCCCTGGCAGGTAGTCGATCCAGCTTCGGGCCAGAGCATGATACGCGAGGCTGGTCCCCGCTTAAAGCCTCCCTGGCAGGTAGTCGATCCAATCCTTCATCGAAGACAAGCAATGGCTTGCAATCTGGAATGTCTTCTTGCCTGAAGGATAGGTCAAAGGCTCTGGTCTGTCGTAGGCGGCGCCATTTCTGGATGCAAGGTCCCCGCATAAAGCCTCCCTGGCAGGTAATTGATCCAGCTTCGGGCCAGAGCATGATACGAGAGGCTGGTCCCCGCTTAAAGCCTCCCTGGCAGGTAGTCGATCCAATCCTTCATCGAAGGCAAGCAATGGCTTGCAATCTGGCATGTCTTCTTGCCTGAAGGATAGGTCGAAGGCTCTGGTCTGTCGTAGGCGGCGCCATTTCTGGATGAAAGCCTCCCTGGCAGGTAGTCGATCCAGCTTCGGGCCAGAGCATGATTGCGCTGGTCTGAGATATTCGGCATCCCAGGTTGGAATTTCGTCCGTGAAACGACGGTCACTTTCCTCGTTGTCCTCGCTCTCGTCCAGATTGCCCAAACCATCAAAGATTGCTCATCCAGACTCACATTTCACCAGATTGCGCTGGTCGAGTCGTTCCAGTTGGGTCGACTTGTGTGGACAGTAGTACGAACTTTGTGGAAGGGTCTTGTCGGTCACTTCTGGAAGGGGCACTGAAAGGTGGCGAGCACTGCCTGCAAGTCTTCCTCTGTGAGGTGGTCCGATGGTTCGGCGAATTGGGGGTCGGCAGAGTGGTGCTTTATAACTTTCTCCATTGAAGAATCGAAGTGTCACTTGTTCCACCACTCACCACTTTAGTCTTCTTGTGTTCCTCTGGCATGGGCGAGAACTCCTCTTCTGGATGAGTGGTGGGACATGAAGACACAATCTTCTAACCACACATTAGTGTGAAGACAACCCAGGTGCTAGAATAAACAAACAAAGAAAATGCCGGTTATTGTATGAGTGGTTTAGGAGGTAGACAGGGCGCACAAGTAAATGGGGCGAATATGGTGGTGAGGCTGATAAAGTGCCAGAAGAATGGCACCATTGCAAGATGACTCGGGAGCAGTTTGGAGTGGCATGAGCGTGTTAGACCAGCATGGTCGACAGACTCATCAACGTGTGCTACTCGCAAACTGACAACTAAGCAAGTGCCCAATCGTACACTGCTCACTCAAACAAGCACACATATGAGTCATCGTGACTCATCAATGAGCAATCAGATATGTGTACATTATAGCAAATCGAGTTTAACTTGGTCTACAATCAGCTGATCGCTCTCCGGTACGCCAAAAAATGGCAAGGGCCTGTCTATTAAAGAGTTTAGGTCTAAAGTTCTCTAAGCAAAAGTAGAAGGGATTTCAGGTCACAATGAGGATGTAGCGAAAACATTGTTCCAAATCCTAGTCCCCGGTCTGCTGAGAGAGGCTGATCACACATAAATGGTCACTCTCTTAGCACGAAAACACAACTCAACTAAGGTAACGGCTACACTTACTCTAACTTTCTCTACACATTCACAAGACAAGAAGTTCCTGTGATAAGCACTCTATCAGCAGTATCCTAACCTAATCTAAGTATACACAGATCATAAGAGAAGGTACTAACCTTTGAGGATCCATTGATGGTGGTGGTGATGGTTGGTTGGTGGAGTCGAAAGGATGAAGTTGACAGGGCAGGAACACACAAATGAGAAAAGTGATGAAAAGGAATGGGTGAGTTGAGTGATGAGAGGAGACCGGAGAGATGAGAGCAGACTTGATAGACGAGAAGGGTCCATGCGAGTGAAAGCGAAGGGGAGAGGAGAAGGCACCAGCCAGGGCGAGGGAAGGGAGAGGAGAGACAACCATCCAGGACGAGAGCTTGAGGAAGAATGAGCTTGTCCCATTATCGCGTCGCTTCTTTTATAGCTGGTAGACGAGCTCTGATTGGTGGAACTGCAGCGCCACATGGAAAGTACAGAGACTAGTGACGCCAAGGCACGCACGTGATAATGGCACCCTCTGATTGGTCGAACTGCAGCGCCACATTGAAAGTACAGAGACTAGTGACGCCAAGGCATGCAGGTGGTAATGGCGCTTTCTGATTGGTGGGACTGCAGCGCCACATTGACAGTGTGCAGTTGGGCTAATGCTAAGTGGCGCCCTTTACCAGGAAGATTCCTGCACACTTGTAAGCAGATAACCGGGAATGCTTCTCTCCCCAGATAATCTCCCTCTTCAGTCCTTGCCCGAGTACAATTCAAGTAAATCAATCAACAACATTTACTAATAATGTGACCATAATCATATAATATAAATCAGACATAAAAATACATGAGAATAGTTCCTAAATTGAGAGAGAGAGAGAGAGAGAGAGAGAGAGAGAGAGAGAGAGAGAGAAATCGCTTGTATCAATATACAATAAATAATAATAAAATTAAATACCAAAAAATCAAATTAAAACACAATTCACAACAACAACAACACAGAGTTCGATGTTGTGTGTGCTAAAGAAGAAGAAAAAAGGATAAAACGTGTAGGAAACAAGTGATAGTAGTAGTAGTGAATACATTGTAAGGTCAAGGTCTAATTGTGCAAGTGAGAGGACAAATGTCATCGTCATCGTGAACACACCAAACACACAAAGTGAGTGAGTGCATGCAATCTGGTGAATGTGAAAGCCAACAGGTGAAAGGTTGTGTGGGTGGTCAGAATCGAATAGTAATTCTATATTTGTTATCATGTTAGCACAGACTGAGTGCACAAGAGAGTGTGTGTGTGTGTCATCATCATCATCATCACAGTATCATCACAGGAAGTGCCGACAAATGCATTATCGACTATCGACTAATAAGTTTTGTAGTTGTTAAGTTGTTGTTGACCAGTTCGGGTGGGAAAGAGGACGGTTCAGTGGGCAGTGCCTTCCAGAAGGCCTTGATCATGCAACGGTCATTGTGCAGTGAACGCTGAATCTTGTAGGCCTGCTTAAAGTCAAGATCAGTGATCGAGATGGACACAACATAGTGCACGCCACTTTTGGCGTCCTCCACCAAAGTGCACATTGAGGTGCCCTGCTGCACAATGCCCAGTCCTCGGCTGACACTGGTCGGATCGGCTCGTTGGATTGCCACCATAATTGAGCAATCCTTGGCAGTGAGCGAAATCAGAAAGCGCCACAACTAGAGAGAGAGAGAGAGAGAGAGAGAGAGAGAGAGAGAGAGAGAGAGAGAGAGGGAGAGAGAGAGAAGACGAGAGAGGGCGGGAGAGAGAGAAAGGAAGAGAGAGAGAGAGAGAGAGAGAGGGCGATAGAGACAGGGCGAGAGAGAGAGAGAGAGAGAGAGAGAGAGAGAGAGAGAATAGAGAGGGAGAGAGAAAGAAAGAAAGAGTGAGAGGGGGAGAGAGAGAGAGAGAGAGAGAGAGAGAGAGAGAGAGACAAAGATAAGTTAATGTTGTCTAGAATGTATTGCTCCTTACCTTCTCCAAATCATCCAAATTATCGTGCACAAACTTGTCAATGAATTCAGCGTATTTGTCATTGGCGAAGCACTCGACCATTGGTGGCTGTGCGGGCAGGCCGTAATGAGCTCGTTTAAGGTCATGATACTGGCCCACTAGTCGGTCGTACAACTGCACCGCCATTGATGAGTCGAGTAGATCGAGCTTCTGTGCTCGCAGTATTGAGTCGAGTACACATCCTTTGGGCAAAGTGGACTGGCATGGCCGATCTAGATGAAATAGACGTAAAGATAAGTTCAATTGGGTTACCATACAAAGTAGACACATAATCGAACCACAACATGGAGATCGATGAAAGTGACATGTCGATTCGGACTTTGTCTTGTTTGAGTCTTTGTTGGTGGGGGTGGTGTTGGTGTTGTTGTTGAGAAGGTCAGCTCGACCAGTACGGTTGTGACCATTAGTGGTTGTGGCACCAATGTTTTCATTGAGCAAGTCTCCATTGGTGTCTTGAAAAGCCCATTGATCTGATTGTTGTTGATATCATTCTTGTTCAAACCTTGCTGATGACAACTCGGCACCGGCGTCGGTGTGGGCACCTACGCCGTGTTATAAATATATATCAATATATACGAAATATATACGACATAGTATAATAACCAAACAACCAACCAACCAAACATATATACCTTACTACTATTACTAATAATAATCATAATAAATCTGTTTGTTTTTTTTGTCAAACTGTCGACACACACTTAACTCGATTGATTATGCATAAGTTCGCGATACTACACTTTCACACAACACAACAGTAGACAGACATACACGAGAGTATAAAATGTTAATCGAATGCGTCAAACAGTCAAACACGAGATTGAATCGACCCACCCAAGTAAACGCATCAACACGTAAACACGCGTAAACGTCTGTGGAACGAGCAGATACAGCAACAGACCACTCAACTCTGGCATCAAGTCATCTTTGATCTGTATACCAAAAAAGAAATACGCATTTGATCTGTGAGCACACACAAACACGCACGCACACCAACTCAAACATCCAAACAAACATGATTGATTCAATTCAAATTCAAATTCAAATAACTCAATATATTGAGACCACATGACCGTGCATATGTAACACTCTCTGTCTGTTATCGTTGTGAAGTGTATCTATATCGTTTTAATCTTAATATTATTACATTAAAGTTTTGTTGTAACTGTTCGAACGTTGTGTGTTGTATTTGTATTTGGTTGAAGGCACAAACTGAGGAGGCATCACCAGTAAGCCATGTCATTGGTCACTCGAGAATGGCCATTCATCCCGTCGGTTCACATTGAACATTTGATCGAATGTTGGTACATATTCAAAAATTGAATCAGTAAGTAAAAGCAAAAATGAAAATGTTAATTAAATCTTTATTATAATAAATGACAATAAAAATATAAAATATAATACAAAATATTGACCATCCGAACCACTCCATTGGGCGATGGAGACGTTTGCATCCTGATCCATCGTTGTGTTCATTGTTCAGATGGTCCATCCACGATGCTTCTAGGACTTGGATACCACTTGTAGGCCTTGTATCCCTTTTGGGATATATTCCACCGAAAGCTTTCGTAGTGTATAATCCAACGCCAAGTGGTGATGAGTATTAAGGCGGTTGGTAGAAACTCGTCCAGTAATGGAAACATCTTGCTAGAAGGCATAATGGGACACTCAACAGTCACACCGAAAGGTGACCGTCGGTATTGCCAGTCTGTCCATATTTCAATGTGAGACAGTCCTAGTACAAAGCCGTCCAGTAATTGCCAAGGTGAGGGTGAAGGCAGTTGCTGTTGCGACGAGCAGCGTTTGTATGTGTGGGACAACCCTGGCACTAAGTCGTCAAGTAGAGTATTTACTTGCCTGAAGGCATACTGAGACACTCAACGGTCACCAGAAAGGTGACCTTCGGTATTGTCAGTTTGTCCACATTTCTACATGAGACTGCTCTGGCACAAAGCCGTCAAGTGGAGTATAAACTTGAAGGCATGAGACTTGAGACAAGTGGCAATTACGAGATTCAGGTTTTAGTAGGACCTATGCCAGGAGACAAGTGGCAGTTACGAGATTCAGGTTTTAGTAGGACCTATGCCAGGAGACAAGTGGCAGTTACGAGATTCAGGTTTTAGGAGGACCTATGCCAGGAGACAAGTGGCATTTACGAGATTCAGGTTGGTAGGACCTATGTCAGGAGACAAGTGGCAGTTACGAGATTCGGGTTCTCGCATGTGACCCACAAAACCGAAGCCTAGTGCCTCGGCAACCTCTTTGACCTTATCGATGGTCACTGGTTGGGTACCATTTGGAAGTGCATTATCATTGGCACTGGCACAAACAGACAAACTAGCCGAAGCAGAGCCATTGCTGACGGGCGGGTCAGCGACGATCCCAAGTCAGGCACAAAACTGAAGCCTAGTGCCTCGGCAGTAACTTTGACCTTATAGATGGTCACTGGTTGACTGGTGTTTTGACTTTCGTCATTTACACTACCACTCACAGACAAGAAGCTGCATTCAAACATACCGGAAATGGCTGACCCTAGAGTTGGTATCAGTTTGAGGCAAATGACGCACCTTGGTCGTTGTTGTTGTTGGTCCGCATCTTGCTCGGTCTTGCTTGCAATGGCCAGGGTGTAGAAATCGGTGATATGCCTTGAGTATGTTGTCGCTTGTCCCACCACTCACCACTTTAGTCTTCAGTTGTTCCTCTGGCATGGGCGAGAACTCCTCTTCTGGATGAGTGATGGGACATGGAGACACAATCTTCTAGTCACACACGAGTGTGAAGAACACGCAAAATCTAGAATACAAAATAAGTCGCAATGAGAATATTGCGAAAACCAATCCTAGTCCCCAGTCTAATGAGTGGTTTATCGCCCATTAACAGTCCACCCTGTGTGCACCAACACGCTCAACTAACTAACTTTCATGTATTACAAAAAGTTCCTAGGCTTCTATACATAATAGCGAACTAATCTAAGTAAATAGATAGTAAGAGAAGTACTTACCTTGGAAGGTGGTGATGATTGGTTGGTGTAGTCGATGAGGTGAATTGATGAAGTTGAGTGTGGTGGAAGACCTGATGAAAGTGAAGCAAGCACACGTGTGAATCATCGTGTCGTAAGCACAGATATGATGAGAGATGGCTGTGATCGTTGATAAAGACAAATCCTTGGCGATCAGGAGGATTTGGTCAACTAATGGCAAGTAGCGGGAGAGATGTCCACACGAGCAACCACCGCTCTTGGTAGCGCTTGAGGTCGCATTGGTGGTTCCATGGTTGATGATGATGGAGTCGAGAGAAACAAGTTCGGTTTCCAATGGCGAGATTCTTCTGGAGGTTTAGCCGTTAAATTCGTTGAAGTTGGTTCGATTAGTTGAGACGAGAGACAGGTCTGCACTGGACAAAGGAAAAAACATAATGAAAGAAAAAAACAAGAAAACAAGCGTTCGTCTCGATTAAAATCGAATTCTTAACTTCGAATTCTCTAATCAATCTGTTTCAAATTAAGTGCATTTCGATCTTCTACTGCCATCGATTACTGCTGAGCGATACTATCGTTGTCGTTAGTTCAACAAAATACAGTACTATCGGTAATTCCAGTCAGATTTCGACCGAACAAAGGTCATAGTAGACATTGGGGATATGAACTGAGTTGATCTAGCGATAGTTGATTTTCCCAAATGCACCATCCTTGCTATGTCCTTAACGGTAGCTCATAAAGACTCGGGACTTTGACCATTGACCCTCGACCAATGGTGCATCAGACTACGATGATCAACTTTGACCCTGAATATCTTCAATTTCAAGGAGATAGCTATAATCGTGAGTTTCTCGTTTACATCGATCAAAAACTCAAATCATCTGCATTCGATGATCCTGACTTCGAATGTGATGTTCAACTTGGGCTGAATATCACGGAAACGTTCAAAATCGATCCAAAAATTGACATACAAACATAAACACCGAAACATATATGCCTTAGTTTGTTCAATCTCCCATAACCAACAGATAGATGGCCAATACGGGGTGAACACAGACGCTATGAGGATATTGCGAAAATGTTGTTCCCAATAATTGTCCTCAACGTTATCAGTGCCTAATAGTCCATAAATGTTCCCCCTGTGCAGTACACAGTGTGCACCAAAACATTAATAAACTAACTTTCACTACACATTCATATGACAAGAAGTTCCTATGCTTAGTACCCTATCAATTATAACCTAAGCTAATTATAATTGAACAGACAATAAGAGATCTACTAACCTTTGAGGATCCATTGAAGGTGGTGATGGTTGGTTGGTGGAGTCGAGGAGACTAATGGATGAAGTTGGCAGTTGGAACACGCGAAGATAGTGATGAAAGGGAATGAGCGAGTAGGATGATGAGAGATGTCCGGGAAATGAGATAAGGCACCAGCTGAAGAGAGTTTAGGAGAAGAGAGAAGGGAGACAACTGTCCACTACATAGGGAGATAAGCTATCTAGTGCAACAATTAAAGATCTGCTGAATCGTAGCCCTAGCCCCACACGTCCATTAGAAGCTCTATGAGCTATCTAGTGCAACAATTAAAGATCTGCAGAATCGTAGCCCTAGCCCCACACGTCCACTAGAAGCTCTATGAGCTATCTAGTGCAACAATTAAAGATCTGCAGAATCGTAGCCCTAGCCCCACACGTCCACTAGAAGCTCTATGAGCTATCTAGTGCAACAATTAAAGAGCTACCCAAAACGTAACCCTAGCCCCACACGTCCACTAGAAGCTCTATGAGCTATCTAGTTCAACAATTAAAGAGTTACTTGTACGGTTAAGATTTTAAGACGATTGGGTTGCCGTCTGTCGCTGATGGCAATATGGCTTCTGGAATAACTTGATGGCTTGTGCCTCGAGAGTTCTTCGCTTGTCCCACCACTCACCACTTTAGTCTTGCATTGTTCCTGTGGCTTTATCGAGAACTCCTCTTCTGGAAGAGTGGTGGCACATGAAGGCACAATCTTCTAGTCACACGTGAGTGTGAAGTGGCACGCAAGAGCTAGAAACAAAAACACATATGACGAGATGTTCATATGCTTAGAACCCTATCAATAATAACCTCAACCTAGTCTAAGTAAACAGATAATAAGAGAATTACTTACTTTAGAGGTTCCATTAAAGGTGGTGATGGTTAGTTGGTTGGTTGAGTTCATGAGGCCACTTGATAAAGTTGGCACAAGGTGGAACAAGTGAGGAATGTGATGAAAGTGAATGTGCGAGTTGGTTGGTGAGAGGAGACCAGGGCGAGGAGATGGCACAAGTCAGGTGAGGGAAAGCGAGCTACTGTTGAGAAGGGACCTACTTGACGAGAGAAGGCGATGAGGAGATGAGATGAGGCACCGTGGCTGCAGCCCGAGAGAGGAAAGTAAAAAAAACGGGAGAGATTGATCCTGCCCGAGAGCTTGAAGAAGGAATTTCGACCAGCATGGCCATTCACTCATAAACATATGTTATCGCAAATCGACAACAGTGCAAGGGCACAATTGTACTCTACACTGACCGCTCAAGCAAGCACACGTAAGTTTACTAATGTGTGTTTAGCTCTAGAGTTCACTCTATCAATAATAGCAAGCTAATCTAAGTAAATAGATAGTAAAAGAAGTACTTACCTCTGAGAGTCCGTTGAAGGTGGTGAAGGTTGGTTGGTGCTGTCGATGAGGTCATTGGATGGAGTTGGTAAGTGGAACACATGAAGAAAGTCAAGCAAGCACACGAGTGTGTCATCGTGTCTGGTATGACGAGGGATTGCTGTGGTCGTTGATGTTGTCTTTGGCAAGCAGGCGATCTTGGTCAACTGGTGGCACGATGCGGGTGATGTCACAGCCACAGCTCTTGGTTGTGCTTGAAGTCGCTTAGGTGGATTCATGGTTGATGATGGAGTGCACGTTATGACGATAAGGAGTCGAGAGGAACAAGTTCGGTATCCAAGTAGTGGTTGTTCGTGAAATTAAGTCGTTGTATTCGTTGGAGTGGGTTCCATTAGATGAAACGAGAGACAAGTGTGCACTGGACGAAGGCAAAAACATAATGAAAGAAAGCAAAACAACAAAACACGCGTTCGTCTCGTTTAAAATAGAATTCTTAATTTCGAATTCTTTTATCAATTTCTAATTGAGCATGCGTAAATGTGATTGAACTACTGATAATGTGTGCTTGTTCGAATTGAATGCTATTCAATCATCGATTACTGCTTAGCGATACTATCGATGTCGTTATTTCTACAAAATGTCGGACTATCGGTTATTCGAGTCAGATTTAGACCGGACAAAGATCATAGTTGACCTTGGGGATATGAGCTGAGTTGATCTAACGTTAGTGGATTGTCACAAATTTATCATCCTTGCTATCTCCGTATGAGAATACTGAGAAAACATTGTTCCAAATCCTAGTCCCCCGTCTAATGACTGAAATGTGTGATCACTCATGTTATGTTCACGCTGTGCATCAACAAGTTCAACTAACTAACTTTCTCTGTACATGTTCATATGAAGGCGACAGTGCAAGGACACAATTGTACTCTACACTGACCGCTCAAGCAAGCACACGTAAGTTTACTAATGTGTGTTTAGCTCTAGAGTTCACTCTATCAATAATAGCAAGCTAATCTAAGTAAATAGATAGTAAAAGAAGTACTTACCTCTGAGAGTCCGTTGAAGGTGGTGATGGTTGGTTAGTGTTGTCGATGAGGTTCATGGATGGAGTTGGTAAGTGGAACACGTGAAGAAAGTCAAGCAAGCACAAGTGTGATTGGTATGACGAAGGATGACTGTGGTCGTTGAATTCGACTACGTCGTGGCTAATGGCTAATGGCAACGGGCTAATGGCAAAGGGCTAAAGGCTAATGGCAACGGGCTAATGACAAAGGGCTAATGGCAAAGGGCAAAGGGCAAAGGTCACCTTCAAACGAGGCAGCCTCTCGCTATCACACCCAAACTCGACTGTCGACTATTTGAACATGCTCTA
The DNA here is from genome assembly GCA_023373905.1 of Rhizoglyphus robini. Lineage (NCBI taxonomy): Eukaryota > Metazoa > Arthropoda > Arachnida > Sarcoptiformes > Acaridae > Rhizoglyphus > Rhizoglyphus robini. The sequence continues at coordinate 34,183 of JAKIJQ010000245.1, read as the reverse complement.
GCAGTTGTCTCACAATAGTCGAGGCTCGATCGCAATCCGAGTGCGGCACTCGCTAACTGTGTTGTTGTGTGTGTTTCGCTCGAGTGTTGTGGCACATGGACATCATCACTACTATCCTCATATACCAACCGCTGTGTCAATCTGTGTCCCTTGCCGGTCTCGAATCGGGCAGCCGTAATTGTTCAACATCAACACGAAACAGCCGTGAGCTTAACGGTATAAACTCCCAAATGGTAAGTCCACTGTCAATCATGTCACTGCCTTAATGTGTGATTACTTTGTATAGTTCGATCCTCGTGCAGTGTCTAATCTGTTCCACTCACGACGAGCACAATGAAATGGACACAACTGGCCGGTCCTTAGCCAAACCAGAATGAGCGCAATCCAGAAACACGAACTGGCAAACAACCGACGACATCGATGGCCGCAATGAGATGGATACCGCTGACCAGTCCATAGCCAAACCAGAATGAGTACAGTCGAGACATACGAGAAGGCAAGCAAATGGCCACTCACGATTGGCGCAATGAGATGGATACCGCTGACCAGTCCATAGCCAAACCAGAATGAGTACAGTCGAGACATACGAGAAGGCAAGCAAATGGCCACTCACGATTGGCGCAATGAGATGGATACCGCTGACCAGTCCATAGCCAAACCAGAATGAGTACAGTCGAGACATACGAGAAGGCAAGCAAATGGCCACTCACGATTGGCGCAATGAGATGGATACCGCTGACCAGTCCATAGCCCTTTGCCATTAGCCCTTTGCCATTAGCCCTTTGCCATTAACCCGTTGCCATTAGCCCTTTGCCCTTTGCCATTAGCCCTTTGCCATTAGCCTGTTGCCATTAGCCTTTTGCCATTAGCCTTTTGCCATTTGTCTTTTGCCATTTGCCATTAGCCCTTTGCCATTAGCCATTAGCCATTAGCCCTTTGCCCTTTGCCATTAGCCCTTTGCCATTAGCCCTTTGCCCTTTGCCATTTGCCATTTGCCATTTGCCATTTGCCTTTTGCCATTAGCCCGTTGCCATTAGCCCTTTTCCCTTTGCCATTAACCCGTTGCCATTAGCTCTTTGCCCTTTGCCATTAGCCCTTTGCTTTTTGCCATTTGTCTTTTGTCATTTGCCATTAGCCCTTTGCCATTAACCATTAGCCCTTTGCCCTTTGCCATTTGCCTTTTGCCATTTGCCTTTTGCCATTAGCCTTTTGCCATTAGCCTTTTTGCCATTAGCCCTTTTGCCATTAGCCCGTTGCCAATAGCTCTTTGCTTTTTGCCATTAGCCCTTTGCCCTTTGCCATTAGCCCTTTGCCATTAGCCCTTTGCCATTAGCCCTTTGCCATTAGCCCTTTGCCATTAGCCCGTTGCCATTAGCCTTTTGCCATTAGCCCTTTGACCTTTGCCATTAGCCCTTTGACCTTTGCCATTAGCCCGTTGCCATTAGCTTTTTGCCATTAGCCTTTTGCCATTAGCCTTTTGCCATTAGCTCTTTGCCATTAGCTCTTTGCCCTTTGCCATTAGCCCTTTGCCCTTTTCCATTTGTCTTTTGCCCTTTGCCCTTTGCCCTTTGCCCTTTGCCATTAGCCCTTTGCCATTAACCCGTTGCCATTAGCCCTTTGTCCTTTGCCATTAGCCCTTTGCCATTAGCCCTTTGCCATTAGCCCGTTGCCATTAGCCTTTTGCCATTTGTCTTTTGCCATTTGCCATTAGCCCTTTGCCATTAGCCATTAGCTCTTTGCCATTAGCCCGTTGCCATAAGCTCTTTGCCCTTTGCCATTAGCCCTTTGCCCTTTGCCATTAGCCCTTTGCCCTTTGCCATTAGCCCTTTGCCCTTTGCCATTTGCCATTTGCCTTTTGCCTTTTGCCTTTTGCCTTTTGCCTTTTGCCTTTTGCCTTTTGCCTTTTGCCTTTTGCCTTTTGCCATTAGCCCTTTGCCATTTGCCCGTTGCCATTAGCCCTTTGCTTTTTGCCCTTTGCCATTAGCCCGTTGCCATTAGCCCTTTGCCCTTTGCCATTAGCCCTTTGCCCTTTGCCCTTTGCCATTAGCCCTTTGCCATTAGCCCTTTGCCATTAGCCCGTTGCCATTAGCCCTTTGCCCTTTGCCATTAGCCCTTTGCCCTTTGCCCTTTGCCATTAGCCCTTTGCCATTAGCCCTTTGCCATTAGCCCGTTGCCATTAGCCCTTTGCTTTTTGCCCTTTGCCATTAGCCCGTTGCCATTAGCCCGTTGCCATTAGCCCTTTGCCATTAGCCATAGCCAGCATCTACTGGTCTCACGACCAATCCAAGTCAAAAGTTAACTCAAGATGAAACATTGGAAGTTGAAGAGGAAGAAAAGCGCGAACATATTCCGACATTGTATACTGTTCTCACGACCAATCAAAGTCGAAATTCAACTCAGAAGAACGTTGCCAAGCCATGTTGGGGAGTAAATGCCACTTAAACTCAGCGCAATACAGAACGGAGAAACAGTGAGAAACACCGTGATAGATACAAAGTGGAGCAACCTAGCTTCAAAGTTGTTTCGCCAAAGAGGGATCGACTCGATGTAAATGTCGCCACTCAACTAACGAAAATATCGAAATTGAATGCCACAAATCCGGAGAATGGCCGAAGCGAATAGTTGAATCTTACTGCCAATAATGCGAAAACACGATGAGAAAGGATACAAATCAGGAAAACAAAATTGTATCCGTCCTGGGCCCTCTTACTATGTGCTTCATTCCAAGAACATCATAGTGTGTTCTATTTACGTTCCTTTTGTCCATACTTGTCATTTTGTAATAAACTCTCAATGAGAGCCTGTTATCATTTTTGCTGCTGTAATTTGTTTATTTGTTTATAAATAAGTTGTTGTAAATTCTGTACTAATTGAAGTACGGAATCTATCTATATTATTTATTTATATTTTACATGTATTGTACTGTAATTTTAATAAAAAAAACTTTGTAATAAAACGTTAAACGAATTAATGTATATTTAGGATGCACTTTCTGTATTATGTCCCAAGGTAAGGACGACAACTAACCAAGACCATATTAGCAAACTCATCGGTGGTGGCCAAATCAAACCAAGCACTACTACACAAATTGGTCATTGTGCCAGGTCTCTGCGAGGTAGTGTTCCAGCATCAAGCATCTCTCGACTAGACTTTATCAAACGCTTTTGGCTAGAAGCTTGTACTTCTGTCATTTTGGCCAAAGAGGTTTGCAAAGAGCTCAAGGTGAGGTTTATTCTTCAGAGTACTATTGTGTTGTTGATTATGACTAATCGATTGTGTTTGTATTTGTTCTAGATTTTTGGCAAGTCTGACACGATCGAGGATGCGGTCTGGTTATTGGTGACGACATCCAACTACATTTTACCTAATGAGCAACATGGTCAAGTATGTACAAAACCCACTGGTGGAAGGACTGACCACTGTGGACAAGGACTTTGACCTATGCAATGATGGATCTGTGTTAATCGCTACTTCTACTTTGGTTCGGTTCACTTTGCACGGTCAAGTTCAATCAGTCAGTCAGTCAGACTGAACTTAAACTCACACTAATAGTTGGTCACCGGACACGAAGCGTTTAGGTCGAACACACAAAGCGCACTCTCAATGCCACTGCCCCTCATACACAAACAGGTGCATATACAAACAGCTCAGCATCATCTAAGTCTCATATTTTTTGCCTTCAATCTGTGTCATAGTCTCTGTGAACGCGTGTTAGTGTATGAACGTTGTGAGTGTGGAAAGTTCTAGACATGCCGAGAACAGTCGACTTGGACGATATATAAAGGCTGCTGATCGTGTGGCCCGTTCAGTGTGTTTTTTGCTTTCGTGATATAAAGTGCTCCTCTCCCTTTCCAATCAACCATCTCCATCACCAGCTCTCAACCCATTTCCCAATCAACAGTCTTAAGTTGGCCAACATCATCGTACCTCTCCACATCCTATGTCAACTTCATCATCATCATCTCAACGATGGTTTCATCCGCTGGTTCGGTAAGTGACTGCTTCTTGTTGTGTGGAGCTGCACAAAAACCAATTAAATCGCTCCAGTACCATGTGTCCATTTTGGTTCTTACATCTACTGTACATTGAGGGTGGCGCTGCACAGCAGCCAATCAGATCTATCGATTTCTCTTTTATAATTAGCTGAGTCGTGGCAGCATGGCCATTCTTCTTCAAACCTTCGTCTTGGCTGGTTCTCTCACCTCTCCATCTTCTCCCCCACTTCTCTTCACCTCGGTCCCTTGATGGCTCCTTCTCTTCATCCCTCGGATAGGCCTCCAGGCCTAAATCTACACCTCCACCATGTCTTATTCCACCAACTCACCATTACCATTGGTATCATCCGCCTCTACCAACCAATCATCATCATCATCTCCTTCAAAACATTCTCAAAGGTTAGTTACTTTTGTTTATTCTGTTATTCGTTTACATTGACCAGATGTAGATGCCAGTGTTGCTAGGCAAATCTAGGTTTTGAGACTTGTGAGTGTGTAGCTGTTCAGAGTGAGTATACAATAATCACTGACCCCTCATTAGAATTTGCACGATAATTGGGAACAATGTTTTCGAATTTACTTTGCTCCGACTAAAACTTCTAATTGTTTTGTAGATCAAGCATTTCAGATAAGCGCTGAATTCTAGTCAATACACACACACACCGAGCAATGTTTTGGCTTATCAGTGAGCGAGCAGAAGAAAGTTCCAAGCAAAGTTCGCTTTGGGTATGAGTTTGAGATGACTCATCGATGACGTGGACTTGAACGCAGACCGAACGCGCTCTTTCGTTATACATGCTTTCAGTAAAGAGAATGATACGTGGCGGCGTGGTCATTTGTCTTCAAGCTCTCGTCGTTACTGGTTCACTCTCCTCTCACCACTCCTCTTCATCTCTCACGCATCGATGGCTCCCATCTCTGGTCTCCTCTGCTCTCTCCCCACTGGAACGTCTACATCTACACTCTGTCTTGTTGCTCCAAGACATCCAATCCACTTGCCACATCGACTACTCCAACCAACCAACCCCCTTCACCACCTTCACCACCTTCACCACACTCTCAAAGGTTAGTAGAATTTTCTGTTGTCATTTATTTATACATTAACCAGCTAGATGCAATACAAGCCAGTGCATTTAGGCACATCAATGTGTTATTGTAGCTTGGCTTGCGAAAGTGAATGTTAACTTTTTAACTAATTTTTTGTTTTGTTTTCTAGCTTCTGTGACACAAGTGAAGCAAGCAAATCTTTCCTGACTTGCCACCACCACTCATCCAGAAGAGGATTGTTCCCGTTTATGCCAGAGGAACGCAAGAAAACTAAAGTGATGAGTGGTGGTGGCATTCGTTGAGCTGGATTGGAAGCTGACACTCTCACGAACCCGTGTGGGCCCGCGAATTACTCGCCGGAGGTGGATGACGAAACACGGGCTTATGATTCAGATGATGACGAAGATGAACAACACGACTCCGATGCTCTGGCCAGTTTGAATCAATTGCAAAAGAATCTAGAGAATATCTCGGATGTCGATGGTGACGAGGATAACGCTAATGAAGATGATAACAAACGTAAACCAAATCAAGAGAAACGACAGACCGAACTGAGTTGTGGGAAGATTTCCCAAATGTCTGTGTTGATTCGCAAGTTGGAGCGATATCAATTGGCGGAACAGACCATGCTTTTACGACGATTGGAGGAGATGAAGTAGCAACAGATTGATCAACAACCAAAGCAACAACTAATTCAACAACAACTCAAACAGCAAACCTCTAGTTTGCGTTCTACTTTTTCTTCCAACTTCGATAATAACAATGAACAATCCCAGCTACCAACTAACGAGAGTCTCGAGACTAATGATCTGGAACAACCGACCCAATCCGAACCACTTGAGCACCAACTTTTCCAGTCTAATGCTTCAGCCTCTAGTTCCCTTTCTACTTCAATGTCTTACATCATAAATGATGAACAACCGTCTTCTAACGAAAATTACTCGACTAATCAACATGTTCCAGAATCGACACAATCCGAACTAACTGAGCAACAACTTTCTCAATCTCCTTCTACCACTTGTTACACATCATCAGTAGTTCATCAGTGTCCAATTTCACCTGCCCGAAAGCCTGTCAAGTTACGTCTAGTTAAAAAAGGGCCTGGCATTTACCAACTCGTACCTCAGTCTAATGCTCAAATCACCACTCAGCAAAATTCAACAAACGGACAACTAAAACCAGCCAACCTCGACTCCATTTCTCCGCACATTGGACTGGTGCCGGATACCACCACCAAACGTTGAGACGTGACAAAGGCACACTGATGAGAAACACCGTGATAGGTACAACGTGGAGCAACCAAGCTTCAAAGTTGTTTCGGCCATCAAGTATCGACTCGAAGTAAATATCGCCACTCAACTAATGAAAATATCGAAATTGAATGCCACAAATCCGGAGAATGACCAAACCACCGTAAAAGAAAGGTCATAAAACTTGGAAGCTGAAGCAAGTGCAACAGAAAAAGAGATTGAGCAATCACCAGAGGTCATCATCCGAGTCGCAATTGTCAATTATGAAGAAACGTATTGACAAAAGCCCTTTAGCGAAAACTCTTTACTACGAGTATATATCTTCATTGGCAAAATTCATTTTTCATCTTTTTTAAAATTTCATCTATCATTTTTAATGAAACATTAATCCGATAACCAATAGATCAAGGACCAAGGATCTATTGCCACTGCTCGACCAGTTACCTAAACAACAAATTCGAGTCATATTGCCATAACTCGACCAGTTACCTAAAAAAATTGCCACTGCTCACATGTTGGGCAACACATGTGGTTTTTTAATGTTTCACTGACAGTCAAGAGAAGAAGGTCAACCGAAATTGCCCAAATGTTAGTTGTGAAGACAAACAAGAATCAGTGAAAACCAAGTTGAATCCGTCCTGGACCCTCATACTATGTGCTACATCCAAAAAGCATCTTAGTGTGTTCTATTTACGTTCCACTCTTGTCGTTCTGTAATGAACTCTCAATGAGAGCCTGTTATCATTTTTGCTGTTTCTGTAATTTGTTTATATTTAAGTTGTTATATACTCTGTACTAAATGAAGTACGGAATATATCTAAATTATTTATTTATATTTTATATATATTGTAATGTAATTTCAATAAATCTTTGTAATATAGCGTTAAACGAGTTAATGTATATTTAGGATGCACTTGTTGTATTAAGTATTGCCAATGTTCACTTTGGGTGTGACTTTTTCACGCATACCTCATCTGTGAATGTGCTACAATGTAACCGAACCACTGGATCACCTTTCAGCGCTGCCAATCGAAATGTTCTTTAAACTCATGGACTATCACCAGGTGATTACTGCCATGCTGGACTGTCGTTCTCCTTGTTGTCATGAGTTGGTGGTGGTCACCGAAGGAATCAAGGATCAAGACTGGCAATTGAAGAGTGGTCAAACGATGGCAGCCTGGTACAGGTGTGCCTGTCTTACCACTCCAGAGGAGATTGGGTTGGTCACAGTGCTTCAGCTTTCATTGGTGCGCGACCACTCACATCCGTGCCCTAATGATCACTCGTAGAGGCAGCGGAACATCACTCGTTGCCACTCAATAGTAGGTCTCACTCTTCCGATGCTGGCACTAGTGCACAGTCTTATGTGTCCTGATGGCCACTCAGAGATCAGAGTCAGTCCAACCTAGTTGCCACACAACCAGGCATAATCTATCGACCAAGGCTGCCACTTGATTACGTAAACTGAGGCTCACTAGTACTCCTCCATGTCAATCCATTCGACACTAAGGTAATATATAACACTTATCTGTCATTACATTGCAGCCAGCTGTTTGATTGTTTTGCAAACGGCCACTAACAAAGACTTGATCAGAAAACTCATCGGTGGTGCCAAAACCAAACCAATGCTGCACAGCGGCCAATCAGATCGATCGATTTTGCCATTATAAGGACCTTAGACTTGACGGCATTGTCATTCTTCTTCAAGTCATCATCCTGGCTGGTTCTCTCTCCTCTCCCTTGCTCCCTCGATGGCTATTTCTCTTCATCCCTTGCCTAGGTCATCTGCATGCCCCCTCCATGCCTTGTTCCACCAACTCACCATATCCATTGGCCCCATCCGCCTCCATTAACCAAGTCTACTCAGCTCCTTCAAAACATTCTCAAAGGTAACTTACTTTGCCTTTTCTGTTGTTATTTGTTCACATAGACTAGAGGTAGATTCCTAGTTATCGCTAGGCAAATCTAGGTTTTGAGTGTGTAGCTGTTCAGTATGAGTATACAAGAATCATTGATCCCTCATTAGAATGAACACGAGAATTGGGAACAATGTTTTCGAATTTAGTTTGCTCCGACTAAAATTATTTTAAAGATCAAACAAGATGAGCGCTCTGGTCAACGCACACAGCGAGCAATGTTTCGGCTTATCTGGGAACGATCAAAAGAAAGTTTTCTGCAAAGTTCGATTTGTGTGAACGTGAAATAAGTTTAAGATGACTCATCGATGACGTGGACTTAGACTCCAACCGATCGCGCTTTTTCATCGTGCATGTTTTCAGTAAAGAGACTGATACGTGGCGGTGTGGTCATTTTTCTTCATACTCTCATCCTGACTGGTTCGCTCTTTTCTCCCTACTGCTCTGCATCTCTCATCCCTCTATGGCTCCCATCTCTGGCCTCGTCTGCTCTCTCATCAACATCAACATCTACATCTATCTATCTTGTCTTGTAGCACCAAGTCATCTTATCCACTTGCCACATCGACTACTCCAACCAACCAACAACCTTCCCCGCATTCTCAAAGGTTAATAGACTTTTTTTTGTTGTTTATCATTTATTTATACATTAACCAGCTCGATGCACTACAAGCCAGTGTTTCTAGGCACATCAATGTGTTGTTGTAGCTTGGCTTGCGAATGTGAATGTTTATTTTTAAACTGATTTTTGTTTTGTTTTCTAGCTTTTGTGATACAAATGAAGCAATCAAATTTTTCCTTACTTGCCACCACCACTCATCCAGAAGAGGAATGTTCCCGTTTATGCCAGAGGAACGCAAGAAAACTAAAGTGATGAGTGGTGGTGGCATTCGCAGAGCTGGATTGGATGCTGACTTTTTCTCACGAACCGGTGTGCGCCCGCGTAACTCGCCGGAGGTGGATGACGAAACACGGGCTAATTCCTACAAGTTATATCTAGCCGCTCTTCCACTAAGTCTCACAAGGACAAGGACCGTCATCATCGACATGACAAGCATCGTCATAAATCTTCAACGAAAACAAAGAAGAAGCTGACGTTCATAGTGACTCTAGAGCGCTGAACGTGTTGTGACGTCTAATCAGTGTTAAAGTCAAAAGTCAACTCATCTCAGAAGAATTTTTGGGCGTGGAAAAAGATAAAAAGCGCGAATTTATACCAACATCGTCTACCGATCGATGTTGGAATAAACCAACAAGCCTCACAAAGACAGACAAGAACCGGGGGTGGAATACAAATTTAAGCAGGACCTTTGGAGCTTTGGAGGTGGAAGAGGAAGAACAGCGCGAAAATATTCCTACATCGTCTACCAATCGATGTAAGAATATACCGACAAGAAACGCTGGAGGTAGAAGAGGAGGAAGAACAGCGCGAAAATATTTCTACATCGTCAACCGATCGATGTAGGAATATTTCGCTGACGAAGACTGTGATTGTCCCGAATGTGTTGTCAAGTTGGACTCTGGTGAAGGCGAGCAAATAGACACTGAACGAGCCGTGAAGAGACAACGACGTGAACGAATCAATGATGAAGTGATTCAATCTCTAATGATGGTGGTGAAGAAACAGTAAAACACAAGTGAATGAACAATCTGCTCATAATGGAGATGATCAAGCAGATGGCCAACTATCGACCGATGCTCTAGTGGACATCGATGCGGGTGCATTGCCTCAACCGGCACGGAGCAAGCATGCCGGCCTCCTTGGATTCAAGTTCAAATGTTATTTCCCCAGATGTAGCAAAGGATTCAACTCTAAAAGTACTTTCAATGTGCACACTCGAACACACTCCGGCTACAAGCCATTAAAATGTCCCTGGGTTTTTTGCGACAAGGAGTTTGTTCTTATTGAGTCCTTGTGAAATCATATGCTCACCCACACCGGCGGCTCATGCCTGTGGATGGCCTAATTGTGGCCTAAAGGTTTGTTCGCAAAACCGAATTGACTCGACATTAAAAACGAGTACACCAATGAATGTTTTCCTCTCATCTGTAACACAAATTCACTTACAAGACAAAAAAGTGATGAGTAGTGGTGGCAATCGCTGAGTTGGATTAGATGCTGACTCTTTCACACGAACCCGTCTGGGCTCGCGAGTAACTCGCCGTAGGTGGATGACGAAACACGCGCATATTCCCACAAGTTCTATCTAGTCGATCTTCCACTAAGTCTCACAAAGACAAGGACCGTCATCGTCAAACATGACGAGCATCGTCATAAATCTACAGCGAACATTAAGAAGAAGCTTACGTTCACAGTAACTTTAGGGCTGAACGTTTTGTGACGTCCAATCAAAGTGAAAAGTCAACTCAACTAAACTCAAAACAATCTTTGGATGAGGAGGAGGAGGAAGAAAAGCACGAATTTGTTCCGACATCGTCTACCGATCATGTTGGAACAAACCAGAAAGTCTCACAAAGACGAACAAGAATCGTGGGTGGAAACCAAGTTCAAGCAGGATCAATCAGTAAAGTCAAAAGTCAACTCATCTCAGAAGAAACTTTGGAGATTGAAAAAAAAAAAAAACCTCGAATATATTGGGACATCCTGTAGACGATATATTATCGACAAAGACGAACAAGAATCGTGTGTGGAAGCCAAGTTTGAGCAAATTCAAACTACAATCATTTGCTATATTAGATGTAATCCTCGGACTCGGGCTTCCAATACCGAAACGGCTACTTCAACTCTGCGCAACTGAGAACGGCAAAGACACAATAACAAGAAACACCGTGATAGATACAACGTGGAGCAACCTAGCTTCAAAGTTGTTTCAAAAACACGATCAGAAAGGCGGAAATCAGGGAAAAAACAAAATTGCATTCGTCCTGAGCCCTCATACTACGTGCTACATCCAAAGAACATAGTGTGTTCCTATTTACGTTCCGTTTCCCCCCTCTAGTCTATTTTGTGATAAACTCTCAATGAGAGCCTGTTATCATTTTTGCTGTAATAATTTGTTTATAAATAAGTTGTTGTAAATTCCGTACTAATTGAAGTACGGAATCTATCTATAATATTTATTTATTTTATATGTATTTTACTGTAATTTCAACAAAGTTTTTGTAATAAAAACGTTAAACGAGGGAATGTATACTGAATAAAGACTAATAAGACAATTATAATTCTACTTCACATTTGACCATTTCTCATGTCTTATTCATATTATGCAATATATCATTTGTTATATTAAACAATCGTCTTAGTAATAGTATTCAACAATCTATCAATAATAAAGCATTATTCCACACAAAATATAATCCATTTGGGTTGCGTGTTTGTTCTACTTCTAGATGCAACCAATAACAGTAGTAACATCACCATTATCGGTGTTGCCCCCTTGTAAATTGGTTCTGTTTTTGTGCAATCGTTGTCAACGTAAACGTAAAGTAAAATTTCACGTTTGTAGAATGCATCACAATTGACACTGCCAATAGATTTATTGAACAATTTATAAAATACAATACATATAAAGAAATATCTAAAATCGAAAGATTCAAATGGTTGGTTTAGGTCTGAGGCACCGACGATTGATCACTAGTTTTCATGACGAATACCGAGATAAGGTTATGAACACGTTATATATAACTTTATTTCACTTATTTTCTTATGCTATCAACTTAAATCTTATTCTAGTTTATTTAGTAATTATATTTTGTCAATATAAATCAGAAAAATCAGTTAGATAATACTTAAAACCTAAGATAACAGCAAAAAGCCAAGAATATCGATATAAAGTTGTACAGGGAAAACAACATTTTAGGCGCAAATCCAACATATCCAAATGCTTCTAGGAAACTCGCGATTTCACAGCGCTACGTCCAAACTAACTTCAGATTCGGTTTCTATGATGAAAAATAGATAAGAAAAACCTCATGAGAGCTTACACATAATTATTATGGGAACACTGTACATGACGACTCTGGTGTCTAATGTTGAGTGAAATTGGTTGTTTGTGCATTTCGTTCATCAACGTATAGTACCGACAGTCTTTGTGTCAGTGCACATTCATCCTATTAGCCGACTCGTTCAGAAGCTAACGTTCTTTGGTGGTTACTCTCTTCTAATCTACACTGGTCACTCGCCATCATCTGTTGCCCACCACCACCTCAACCTTAACCAGTCCTACTACCTTCATGATGGCTCCTCCAGCTAAACCAATCTCCTCATCTTCTTCTACTTTGGAAGAGCCTTCAATAGTAGACATGCAAGTCACCGAACTGAAACGAGAACTCGAGTCAGAATGGAATGCATTTTGCGATTAAACCAAAGATGTTTGGCATGACCTGAGCGCGGCTGAGATGATCATATTCGACAAGCTGCAGAAGAGTACCGATTCGGATGATGAATTTACTGAGCTCTTGGACAGGATCCAACTTTGCCCATATTCACTATCGCTTCTACTAATGTCTTTCTGCACACTCCTGACAAGTGCATTCCTGCGGAGATCGGTTTGGTCAGATATTCGATCAAAAATGGCATAACCAGAGAGATGCACTCTCTGGTGGAGCGCTCTGAACTCATTCCCTCTTTTGACCAAGTGACTGCTCTCGCCAAGTACCATGGAATCAAAATGGGCGACTACGAGTGTCTGGACACAGTGACATTGCTCCGAAAAGTGCACTCTTTTTTGCACTCGAACAATGGCAACACTCACTGTGACACCGCCTGGGTGTGCATTCCCGACGATGAGTTTGGTCAAACCCGTGATGTGCTCACCTGGTGCCAGGCCAAATCTGACCAGCTGAAGCTTGCCTTGGTGTGGGAGTTGAAGCTGTTTTGGCTAACTATTGTCTGGATTCACCTTAAGGAGTATGGCAACCACAAGCCGGTCCAAAAGGAGAGCACCGTCTTCAAGGTGGATGACCATCGATTGACCTACCTGTGCGCTCACCACTCTTCATTGAAGTGCGCCAACTGTGCCATGGCGAAGGCACACCTCAATGGATTTGTTCTGGCTGACATCTTCTCGCCCTTGTTTGGCATTACCCAGATCAAAGGTCAACACTGCCCAATGTGATTCACACTCCTCTGTCAATTCGCTACCTAAACTAACTCACTCACACTCATTTGAACGCTGTAAACTAAAGTTGTATGACAAACATTATAATTGTAAACTTGTACAGACTAAATGATTATAACTAAATAAATAATTGACGAATGGTATAGTATTGGCATCAGACTGTGCGAGTATCTTCTTCTAGGGATATCAACCAAAACTAACCAAAACATGTCAAACTTTGGCTTAGACACGGGCAACACTTGCAGCACCCACTCGGTGGTTACTTTCATCAGACCAACTTTGTGTACACTGCTGCGGAGGGAGTGGGTGAGAGAGAGAGAGAGAGAGAGAGAGAGAGAGAGAGAGAGAGAGAGAGAGGAGAGAGAGGGAGAGAGAGAGAGAGAGAGAGAGAGAGAGAGAGAGAGAGAGAGAGAGAGAGAGAGAGAGAGAGATATTATAAATTGTTGATATGATACGAGATCTAAAAGATGCAGAATATCTGCGAATCAAAGTCTAGCCAACAGTGCTGCACTGCTCTGGCACACCAACAGAATCTATCCACTGCCACCACCATCAACAGCAACGGCACAAGTGTAGCAATCAATGGGAATGCAACTGAATGGTTCTTGTGCGACAGTGTAATGATGAGCCACGGACGACCGACCACGAGCAACCATCAGCACCATCACCATTACCATTAAAATTACTATCACAACCCAGGCCATCAAGTCTTGCTGGTTTCACAGCAAATGCAGATCCTACTCCAATGCAGATGAGTAAACTAGATGGCACCAAAACAGTGGCATTACCACGCCACCACCACACAGCACTATTCTGTCGGTGTGCCATTGAGTAGTATGGACTCAATTTGACCGGACAGGCACACACTACATGACAGTGGTGGTGATGATGATGGCGGTGGTTACACATCGATACAGTTGAGCAGAGCATCGCTCACACAGTGCATCTGTCGACTTTGTTCTTTACCATACACGAGCACACACATCTCACTCACTTTAACTGCCAACCGAGTGATGATGACTGTTTGAGACTGCAACACAGGCCGACCACACCATCATTCGCGACAGGACTGAGTTCAAAGTGACACTTTGAGCAGTGATTACGTAGGCAGCCATTTGGCCAGAGAAGTTGAAGCCATCAGGTGAACACAACAATGGGTTGACCGGGCAGCACTCCGAACAGATCAATCTCATTAAGTCCAATGTGTCATTAAATTAGTAATAACTTTTATTGGTGTTTGTTAAATTAATTAATAATTACGAAATCAAACAACATGGCTCTTGTAGGCAGGCGGGCGTTGCCGATAATCAAAATCCATTTCCAGAGGTGGGTGGTGGTCTGGAATGTGATTACGAAATCAAACAACATTGGCTCTTGTAGGCAGGCGGGCGTTGCCGATAATCGAAATCCATTTCCAGAGGTGGGTGGTGGTCTGGAATGTGATTACGAAATCAAACAACATTGGCTCTTGTAGGCAGGCGGGCGTTGCCGATAATCGAAATCCATTTCCAGAGGTGGGTGGTGGTCTGGAATGTGATTACGAAATCAAACAACATTGGCTCTTGTAGGCAGGCGGGCGTTGCCGATAATCGAAATCCATTTCCAGAGGTGGGTGGTGGTCTGGAATGTGATTACGAAATCAAACAACATTGGCTCTTGTAGGCAGGCGGGCGTTGCCGATAATCGAAATCCATTTCCAGAGGTGGGTGGTGGTCTGGAATGTGATTACGAAATCAAACAACATTGGCTCTTGTAGGCAGGCGGGCGTTGCCGATACTTGAAATCCATTTCCAGAGGTGGGTGGTGGTCTGGAATGTGATTACGAAATCAAACAACATTGGCTCTTGTAGGCAGGCGGGCGTTGCCGATAATCGAAATCCATTTCCAGAGGTGGGTGGTGGTCTGGAATGTGATTACGAAATCAAACAACATTGGCTCTTGTAGGCAGGCGGGCGTTGCCGATAATCGAAATCCATTTCCAGAGGTGGGTGGTGGTCTGGAATGTGATTACGAAATCAAACAACATTGGCTCTTGTAGGCAGGCGGGCGTTGCCGATAATCGAAATCCATTTCCAGAGGTGGGTGGTGGTCTGGAATGTTATTACGAAATCAAACAACATTGGCTCTTGTAGGCAGGCGGGCGTTGCCGATAATCGAAATCCATTTCCAGAGGTGGGTGGTGGTCTGGAATGTGATTACGAAATCAAACAACATGGCTCTTGTAGGCAGGCGGGCGTTGCCGATACTTGTAACCCAATATCCAGAGGTCCATGTATAGGTTACATTTGCAGGTGTAGACAACTTGCGTGTTGGTAACTACGGTTTGACCTCTTTTGGCGACCTTATGTAGAGTTCCATGTTGAGATTGCACTTGCAAGTGAACGGCTTGCATGCAGGTAGATGAGCACTTCGTGGATGGAGAGAAGAATACGGCCTGTAGGTGGAGAAGAGAAAACAAAATCTAAGTGATAGTGATTGTGCTGATAAAAGAATAATAGTTACAATAGACATTCACTCTTCAGATGACTCACCTTAGCCGATAACTTCGGTTTGACCTCTTTTGGCGACTTTATGTAGAGTTCCATGTCGAGGTTGCACTTGCAGGTGCGAACGGCTTGCAGATAGGTGAACACTTCGTGGATGGATAGTAGAATACGGCCTGTAGGACCAGGCCATTGAAGCATAGCCGCAATTCCATGCCAATCACCATTGTGGCCAACTTGCACAATGGTGACCATCGTTTGGGCGTCAACCCGACTGCCCAAGAAAGCATTGTATGGCTGTCGTGACTTTGCCCAGATAGACCAGGCCATTGTGGCATAGCCGGCATTCCATGATAATGACCATTGTGGCACACTTGTGCAATGGCAAACATAGTTTGGGCGCCAACCAGAACGAACGTTAAGAGTATGTTGGCCATGGTGGGCACCAAGACCGGAGTCTGGGTCTTGATGCCCGAAGCGAAAGTTGACTTTTGTTGAAGGCTGTGATGGCATAGTGGTGAAAGCATGTCAACGGAGTTACAAAGTACAAATGGAGAAGGTGGTTAGAGTGCGAGACAGAACAAACAATAGTAATAATGAACAAATATGCACTTACCTACTTCCATGATGAGATGATAAAGTTGAGGATGGCAGTTGAAGATGATGGCGATGGTGGTGGTCCGAAGTTTGAATTTTACCAAAATCAAACAACAAAACCAGCGTGCGTGCCTGTGAGCACAAAATCAGGACAAAAGTTTGCCATCAGGACATCTTGTGGCGATGCCTACGAACGTTTGTTGTTTGCGAAATCAAACAACAAAACGAGCGTGTGTGCATGTGAGCAAAAAATCAGGACAAAAGTATGCCATCAGGACATCTTGTGGCGATGTCTACGAACATTTGTTGTTTGCGAAATCAAACAACAAAACGAGCGTGTGTGCATGTGAGCACAAAATCAGGACAAAAGTATGCCATCAGGACATCTTGTGGCGATGTCTACGAACATTTGTTGTTTGCGAAATCAAACAACAAAACGAGCGTGTGTGCATGTGAGCACAAAATCAGGACAAAAGTATGCCATCAGGACATCTTGTGGCGATGTCTACGAACATTTGTTGTTTGCGAAATCAAACAACAAAACGAGCGTGTGTGCATGTGAGCACAAAATCAGGACAAAAGTATGCCATCAGGACATCTTGTGGCGATGTCTACGAACATTTGTTGTTTGCGAAATCAAACAACAAAACCAGCGTGCGTGCCTGTGAGCACAAAATCAGGACAAAAGTTTACCATCAGGACATCTTGTGGCGATGCCTACGAACGTTTGTTGTTTGCGAAATCAAACAACATGAAGTTGTGTGGAAATCAAACAACAAAACGAGCGTGTGCATGTGAGCACAAAATCAGGACAAAATCAGGACATCTTGTGGCGATGTCTACGAACATTTGTTGTTTGCGAAATCAAACAACAAAACGAGCGTGTGTGCATGTGAGCACAAAATCAGGACAAAAGTATGCCATCAGGACATCTTGTGGCGATGTCTACGAACATTTGTTGTTTGCGAAATCAAACAACAAAACGAGCGTGTGTGCATATGAGCACAAAATCAGGATCATGTGGTGTACAAATATTCATCATCCACCTGAAGAAAGAGACAAGACAAGGCAAAGAATTGCCATTAGCAAGTGAGGTAACTGAATGAGGTCAAGTGAGGTTTCGGAGTGTAGTGAGAGAAGCCAGTGATCGAGTGCAGTTACCGAGACAGAGTGACTATGACTGGTAACTTAGTGGAGATTGACAAAGTCAACAAAGGCAGTCAGGCAAACAGAGTCAAGAACAGTTCGATTTAAAGTACAAAGGGAGAACGAATGATTGACAAAAGTAATAGAGGAAAAGAACACAACACATGACACACAACAAGAAGTAGTCACTTACCAAATCCTAGGTTGAGGCCATCGTGGAGAGACGATGAAGTTGACAGGGGATGAGGGAAGGTATGGTGAGGTTCTTATGGATAAATGGTTCTAAATGGAGAAGGTTCGTTAGAGATGGAGATGAGCACTGCACATCACGAAAATAAACGAAATACTGAACAGGTCACACGATCAGAAGCTTTATATATCATACGAGTCGACTGTTCTCGTCAAGTCTAGAACTTTCCTCACTCACAAAGTTCATACACTGTCACACGTTCACAGAGCCAATGACAAAAGATGACCAAATTATGTGACTTCGATTGATACTGGTTTAAACATTCACGATAGTCACCAACACAAAAAAGCGTATCAGGCAGAATGAAGAAGACGAACATACAGCAGTCTCTAAGTATAGTGATGCACTATCGAGTGAAGCGAGTAGAAGGGAACATAGTGAAACTAAATTTGGTGTAGTGGACACATGTCATCGGTTACTCATAGTATGATTGAGAGAGATTGATGATGTTATATAGAAGGAAAGAGAGGGAGAGACAGAGGGAGAGGGAGAGACAGAGAGAGAGAGAGAGAGAGAGAGAGAGAGAGAGAGAGAGAGAGAGAGAGAGAGAGAGAGAGAGAGAGAGAGAGAGAGAGAGAGAGAGAGAGAGAGAGAGAGAGAGAGAGAGAGAGGGCGAGAGAGAGGGCGAGAGAGAGAGAGAGCGAGAGAGAGGGCGAGAGAGAATGCCAGAGAGAGAGAGAGAGAGAGAGAGAGAGAGAGAGAGAGAGAGAGAGGGCGAGTGAGAGAGGGCGAGAGAGAATGCCAGAGAGAGGGCGAGAGAGAGGGCGAGAGAGAAAGGGCGAGAGAGAGAGAGAGAGAGAGAGAGAGAGAGAGAGAGAGTGAGTGAAGTGAATTAGAGTGAATTGGAGTGAATAGGGACAGTAGGCCATTAATAATAATGCAAACATAAAAGTACTTACCGATAGACATCCATTCATGTGATGATGATGATGATCAAACTTGTATAAAATAGTGATGGTTGATGCTTGTATGTAATGTACCAGTGGTAACGTTCGAGCCTACAAACTGGGTGATCAGTGGGAATAAAGCGTAAAGGAAAGTGTGAGGCGAGTTGAACAATCAAAGATGTGCAAAGGAGAAAGCAAAAAGATGAGAACTATCCAGGACGTGAGCTGAGAACGAATGACAGTGTTCGCTCTTCTTCGTCTTCTTTTAAACTCGAAAGCGGGCGATCTAATTAGTTTAAGTGTGGCGTGCCACATTAACTTTGAAGTGGATGTAGGACCACGTGATTCGGTGCTCTTTTGATCGTGTCCGTAGGTTCAACTGTAGTCAGATCACCTCAACCATGCACTGCGCCAACACAACTTACACACGAACCCGATTCTAGTTTTGGTGCACAGTGGATTGTGTGAACCAGATAATCAAAGCTGGGCAAGTGCCCTTCTCTAATGAGTGCAAAATGTCTGGTTTTATGTCCAAAGTGCCATTGCCATTGGTCCCGCCGACAAGTGGCGGTGAGCGTAGATCATGTTCAAATGGACACCGACAAAGATTATTAGACTATGGCGACCACCGAGCCCAAGAACTCACATTCGAGAACAGAAAACAGATCTGGAAGACAACTGAAAGAGTTGGAACCTTCGTGGAATGTATGATCGGCAAGTCGACACCTACGAGATCATCGATCCAAACCGCTTTCACCCGAGTTTCAAGACATTTGCCGTTGAACCAACAGAAGTGCTCCACAGAAATGAACCGAAAAAGGTCCGCACCCAAGACCAGAGATGATCATGATCAGTTGTGAAACGAAACTACATTGGGACGATGCACAATTGCTCCAGGTCGAGAACACCAAGAAGAACCGAGTGTTCCGGACGTTTGAGAACTGATTCTGTGTTGGCCATCGCCCTGACTCAACTCGTAAAGTGTGTCAAGTTCGTTAGGGACCTTCCAATGCTGACATCGTTTCACTTATCAGATTCAAATGGGGGATCATCTTCCGTCTTAGTGCCAGAATCAGCCTTGAGAAAACGGTAACGAGAAAGCTGTAGTTTGTTCATTCAACTAAACACCAACAGCAAATGGTCCTATCTATACCAGACAGTCGGATATGTAACCAATCTCATCCAACAACACAAAGAATCAAAGACTGATCGAACAACAAAGAGAAGACAGTAAATATAATGCTTTATTGAGAGGGAGAGAGAGAGAGAGAGAGAGAGAGAGAGAGAGGGAGAGAGAGAGAGAGAGAGAGAGAGAGAGAGAGAGAGAGAGAGAGAGAGAGGAGAGGGGGAGAGAGAGAGGAGAGAGAGGGGAGAGAGAGAGAGAGAGAAAAAAAAAAAAAAAAAAGAAAAAAAAAAAAAGGGGAGAGAGAGAGAGAGGGAGGAGAAGAGAGGAGAGGGAGAGAGGAGGAGGGGAGAGGGAGGGAGAGAGAGAGGGAGGGAGAGAGAGAGAGAGAGAGAGAGAGAGAGAGAGAGAGAGAGAGAGAGAGAGAGAGAGCGAGTGATTACAAATTGGCGATATTGATAAATGATCTCGAGATATGCTAAAGAGACAATCAACTGACACACACAAACTGTAAATGAAATGAAAAAGTCGACATGAACTTACTGGGAACATAAACTAATCTGAGTCCAGGTCGTGGGCAGCTTGTATACTCTTTTCATAACGAGTTACCTTTCGTGCAAAATGGCTAATAATTTCACGATCCTCTTCTCCAAAGTTGCCGTTTAGTAATCTAGTCAAGTATTCGTGATTGTGTTTCGATCTGGCAATCAAAGTATTGCAAACAAACAATCGCGTGCGCTCAAACTCTGTAAGCGTGTCCATGTTACGTTGTCGTTCTTCAGCGTCTAGAGAAAGGTATAGACTGTGCATGATTGGGTGACACAATTGAACGTCGATTTGAAGTTCGGGCATCTGTGGCAAAAGTGTTGGCAGCTCCTCCTTGATGTTTTGCTCAACTTGTTGCCAAGCTTTGTTATCAGTTTGGGGTAGGTCACTATCTCCCGACCAGAGGCTCAGTTCGCGTAAGCCAGTAAACTGATGGCCAATTGTGTTTGCAATGTGACGGGCCGCGTGACCGGGAAAGAATGGCACCGCGTTGCCAAGCCGAAAGTACACAAACTGATCAGGTGAAGCTATTGTGAGCGTTCGAAGCTGATCCAAGTTTTCAATGTCATCCACATCGGTTGTAGCGATGTTAAGTGTCAAATTGTCCAAAAGGAAATTGAGCAAAGTCAACTCGGTCAACTTTGTTAAAGGCTTAAGGGCACGAATCCATTCGGAGTTAAATATTTCCTGTGTGGAAAGATCGATTAGCGCTCAAATCGGACACTGAGAGGTCGCTTACCCCGCTTGGCTCGTAGAAGGTCAGATGCAGTTGCTCTACATTTGGGAAGAACTTAACCACCTTTTGCACATCTTTCAATCTGCTGATTTCGACCAAATGTAATCGTTTCACCGAAACGAATTTGTCCTTTGCGCTTCTTAGATCCTTAATAACATCTGTCGCCACTTTTGGGTGTAAGCTCAGACTGTCCAGTGGAGTGTTACTCTTTGCACCAAGTTTGCCCACATGAGCAAGGTAATTGTGCCATATGCTAGACAAGCTAAAGTTGGTCACCATCTCAGTGGCCTTCTCCAACTCGCCAATAATTGGATGTATTTCAACAAGTCCTCGGTATTGTTCATCTTCAATACTACCACCATTAGGCACCATTAGGTGCAGCTGCTCTAGAGGTCTATCGTGTGTGTTGATTGCGGAACAAATCTTTGGCAGAACTTGCATGTTGTACATACTGCCCGACATGATGAATCCAAAAGAAGTCAACTCACTGCACATCAGAATCATCATCTCAAACAAAACATCAATTTTCTTTTCGCTATCGTCAGTGTCCCAGTAGACGATCAGTGTTTGAATCTGCCAGAATAGAGCACCAAGTGCCTTGGCGGTGTCCCCGTTGAATGCTCGAT
>JAKIJQ010000245.1:0-7500 GCA_023373905.1 Rhizoglyphus robini | reverse complement strand
TTGCACAGTATCGCCTAGCTCCAGTAATTCCAAATCAAAGAGCAGAGTATGGCGACTTTTTCCTTCCAAGGAATGTATATCTAAGAGAAAATGGAGGAGTAAATAATGGAATTGTGGTGCCAAATGAAGACAATGGGGCAAATGAGGGCAATGGGGAAAATGTGCCAATGAATGTAAATGAAGCTCATCCAAATATTGAGGTTAACCGAAACAACGACAACGACCACGACGACGACGACGACGACGACGACGACGACGACGACGACGACGACGACGACGACGACGACGACGACGACGACGACTACAACAACAACAACAATCGCCGTCAAGAAGACCAACCCATCATTGAACAACACAATTTACCTGGTCAAGTTGAGAATAGACTGCCAACAAATAACAAGCGCCCAAATGGCCAACTGCAAGAATTGACCAACAACGACGACAGCAACAACAAGCGTAGCAAGATTGATTGTGTGAGTGAGCGAGCGCGTTCGATTGTGCATTCGAAATTGACACAATTTTTGTTCGTCAAATCACAGAATTCAGGTAGCGGTTCCATTGGAGGTGAATTCGATTTCGGCCCATCAACAAGCAAGCAACAGCAGCCGCAAACAGGCAATCCATCGAACCAAACAGTGGAACATTCATCACAGATGATGATGGATAACGTTCAGGTAAGTTCATTATGATTCTTATGGCTTTGCGCGTAGTTGGCTAACTTGGAATACATAGGTGCCAAATAACATGAACTTGCCTCAAGCACTTCCCAAACTTATCGAAATTATGAAAGATATTATGAACAAGAATGACTTGAAATGCGAATATAGAGTATGTATTGGTTTATCGACTATTAGTCACTAACTGATTGCTTCGTTTTGTTGCAAATGCAGTCCATTATGTGGGATAGGATTATTTATGCCATGGATGATTTCACAGAGGCGAGTGCATATTTGCCATTGGCCAAGGCTGAACAGAATTCGATCTGTTTGGTTTGTGAAAGATACGACCCCAATGCTGAGATGGTGTCCTGCCAGCGCTGTACTGCATCGATGCACTCAAAATGCTACCCAAAAATGAAGTGTAGTGAGATAAATGGTGATGTCACTTGCGAAGCGTGTGACTTTACGCCCTTTTGGGAAGTTGGCTGTGCCGATTGTGGAAAGGCCGATGGGGGCGTTTACCGTCGTTATCGTGATGGCTTTGACATCTGGGTTCATGCCATTTACATGCTTTTTGTTGGTCTTCAATTGATACCAAACAGTTACTGCTGCTATTGCAAGCGACAAACAACTGGTACTGCAGTCTGCTCTCAACCAGAGTGTCCCAACACTTTTCATCCTTGCTGTGCTGCCAATGATGGCAACATTCGACCGACTGGAGACAACCGCTGGGAAGGTATTTGCAATCAACACCATGATGTTAGTTTGCACTTGAAGCAAAAGAGAATGCAAGAGTTTGGTGAGAGTGAAGTCATCATCAGTCGACGCATCCAGAAGCAAAAAGATGCTGTCAAGAAGCTTAACTTTGCCTTGATCCTACCCATTGGCATTGTTCACGAGTTTGTGAAAGATATTCAAACACAACCAGTCACAGGATTTAAATTTACCAAATCATTTTTCGTAAATGTGCTCAAATGTTGGGTGGCGGCAAAGAAATCAGTTGGCGGAGACAATTTACAAAAGGTTGGCTTCAACCAGTTGTGTTCATATGGCATAAATCGCATGACAAATGCAATCAAATGTCAAGCAGAGAAAAGAGATCGACGTTTGGCTTACCCCGAGGGTTATGATCCATTCTTGGATTTCTCAGCCCAGGACATATTTTTACGCGCATTGGTGGTAAGATGATTTGTTGTGTTGTTGTGTATATGCAACAAGAAAAGTAACACTTTGATGTTGTTCAAATAGAATTTAGAGGAAACCGGAGTCGCCAAGTTTGGTGACCATCACTTTGCTGACGTCGAACCAATTGAGAGTTCGATTCGACGTTCGGATGAGCCAGAACTGAGTGACAATATCGACGACAGTGGCAACGGACACGACGAGGACGACACAGAAGAAGAAGATGATGATGATGACGAAGAAACGGAGGTGGAGAATGTATAAAAGAATGGAGTGGAGAGATAGACCAGGCCCTGGAAAAGTACCACTGACAGCTTCGCACTCTCATCTTTAATCAGCATTAATCCTTCACTTTATCTATTATATTAACCACAATTTATTTACCCTATTGTATTATCAAATCAAACTCACACAATTCAAACAGTAAGACACAAAAGTAGCCTTTCAGTGCCGTTCTTCGCGATTTCCCATTCATGTGGTCATCATCATCATCATCAAGCGATCACACATTTTTACTGCTTTTCATTCGTTCATGCTCTTCCTTTCATTCTAATAGGTAGGTAAGATTGGGTATGTCAATTTGATACTAACATTAGTTATCTTTCAGTTGCTTGACTTATAACACGCTCACCTGACACGCACACACACACACACTGGACTATACCTGAGCGATGCCATCATCGCTATCATCAAACTCTAACTAAACACTTGACTATTTCTCTAACGCTTATTATTATTATTATTACTACTACTAAGCTTGTAATCATTAAATAATAAATGTGACTACTCACAAACTCTTAGAACTAGGCCCCAACACAAGTCATCGTCCACAGGTACGCACTGTCAGGCACTGATCAGCTCATTAGCAGAACAACAACAAAACAGAATTGGTGAGTGCTCGAATGTAGTGTTTGACTTGATTGATGCTTACTAGCTCCTTGGTTTGCTGTGTCTGTAGTGTTTGGACTGACTGATGTTACTAAGTTTGTATTGAAGTGGTCAAAGGTACAGTTGAGAGAGAGAGAGAGAGAGAGAGAGAGAGAGAGAGAGAGAGAGGATAAGTAAGTGTCTGTTACGATTAGTTGTCGGTCTGTGTGGCACGAGAGTGTTGGCCCATCGCAGCGAACCGTGACAGTAAGGCCGAACGGTCGGTGAGTTCACTGTCGCACTGTCTTGTTGTCTACAATTTGTTATTTTGTCCTGTTTGGTTAAGTTCGATCCAAAACCACAGTCGATGATTGTGTGAGGTAAGTTTTTTCATTGAACCAATACTACTCGCTCAGTAGTCATCAATCAGTTTGTTTTGATTGTGTGTACTGAGTGACACTTAGGCACACAACATCTTGAGTTCGTCTCGGTCCGAGTGGAGTGTTGACATAAGTCTGGCCATAATAGTCGGCACGCGGAATTGAGCACCGGAACGTCAGTCCCTTCTCGGCTGCCTTCCTGTCAACAGTACATGATGAGAATTCGGCGAAAGTACAACGACAACTGGCACTGGACACTGTCCAGTGGACAGTGCCAATGGACACACATAGTGCAACTTTAGGCTATGTGCATCATCATCATCATCACCTCAATAATCGCCATCATCATCAACATTATCAAATTCTTTATTACCACCACCATTCCCGATCCAAAAAGTACAAACAAATGTCATCGCTCATTCGGAGCAGCATTAAGACATATAGTAATAGTAATAGCAAATATTAAATATATAAAATCAATCAATCAAAGTGAAAATAATCATAGGAATGCGAAATTGGGATTAACATTTTTAGTGCACAGCAGAGGCCAAACTTAGCTTAGTCGTCTTAGACGTCAAAGTCGCTATCGAAAGCATCCTCCTCGAAGACGTAATTCTCTGGATCGGATACCGATAATGTGTCTTCATCATCCTGTTGTTGGTCCTGCTGAACGTCTTCATCTGGTCCCAAGTTCAAAGGTTCTCCCTCATCGATGACCAGTCTCCCGGGATCGGATTCAGAATCAGATGATGAGCCACCATCCTGTTGTTCGGCTACGTTGACCTAAAGAAACAGTTCGATTAGTGATCTGTGAGTGCTAATTGTCAAATCAGGGGCGGCGGGGGCCGCCCGGCCATGTTGTACGTTGTCCACTGGCAGGGGAAAAGGAAAAAGGGGGGGGTGGGTCTGGGGGAGGGGGGGGCAATGGATTCCTCAAGGAGAAAGGGGGAAAGGGGTACCAAGGGTAAAATTATTGAAACACCTGATCCGGGCAAGGGCGGAAAAAACCTGCACCGCCTCTGTGTCAAATTGTGTTACATTTTCGGGAACAACTCGACGAACACTAAGGACCAGTGGCTCGAGTTGCTCTTCTTCTTCTTGTTCGGATGATGATGATGATGATGATGTGTCGTCCTCGCTTTGCTCATCAAAGTCAACCTAACAAATCGATTTAGGGTAAATCAGAGCAACATGGCAACATTACATTTGGTGTTCTTCTTTTAACGTCTCACCGCCCCTCTTCGCATCGCTCTCGTCCTTAGTTCCTTCCCCCCCCCCCCCCCCCCCCCCCCCCTTCGCCCCCCCCCCCCCCCCCTCCCCGCTGGATCTGTCCAATCTACTGTGAACTTCGGAGTCGGGGCGCCTTGTGGTACGCTGTCAAAATTAATTCTAGTTCTTGTTGATCTGTTCGACTCCCTGTGACTGATTGCTGCTCGTTACTGCCTCAGAGGATTGTGGGTCGGATCGTGCCACTTAGCCCAAATGGCACATTACGGGCAAGATTTAGATTGGGCAGCGATTCGTTGGCGACCGATGTGGAATCGGGCGAGGCTCGAATGCTGGCCAAAGTACTGTGCAGGATTAAAGCCACTTGGCTCATTTGGATTGCGGTTCACACTCGGCTGTGCAGCGCCTTGTTGCGAAGTCGCTCGACTTGTCACCCGAACAGGCATAGGCTCAGCAATTGTGCCAAATGTTTGCCAATCAGGTGGGTGATTACCTCGACTTGAACCTTGCCAAAAAACTGGGCAATACCGCCAAACCTCTTCCTTGTGCTGTTGGGTTACGAGTGCTCCCGGCTGGTTGGCTCATTGGCCCTGAAGGCGCCACTTTGTGTACTGTATGTGGACAATAATGTTAGTCGAATTGTGCAATTGACTATTTGGGATTTTGTACCTCAGTGCCCGAGTGTGGGTAATTACGCTTGTTCGGACATAATTTGGAGCACTCAGATTAGCAAATGGCATTGCCACCGAACCAGCGCTTCTCGATGATGAAGGTACATGACTATTATTACAATGAAAACATATAATATGTAAATCAATCGAATTGAACTGAGTAATATGTCTCTACTACCTGGGCAAAATAGGCGGTTCTCCATGGACGATTCACGGGACCACGATTGATTGTGATTGGCCCTTGTGCTTGTCGCCATAACATGTCGGCATATATCGGAGCAATTGGTCGGGTTGGACAGACGATGCGACTGGAGGATGTGCTGGTTGCGGTTGTGGTTGTTGTTGCCACTGAAGCCAGATATTAAAAGTCAGTTAAACATGTAATGTAAAGAAATGTACAATTCACGCAATCGAGTAAACGATTGTACATTGGAAATCGACTGTCCTGTGTTGAACATCGCTCACACACTGTCACATAATCTCGACTCCATCACATCAAACGTCAGTCATACAAGTTCAGCTCTCTCTCTCTCTCTCTCTCTCTCTCCAATGAACTGCAAATGAAATGTAAAGTAAAGTGCACAATACCTTTAGGTTCGTCAGACTCAGAGGTCGAATCCAAGTTCGACTGTGCGCGGTTTCGCTTCATTGTTGTTGCAATTGAATACGAAAATGTGAAGCGAAGTGAAAGTTAGAAAAGCGAACACAACACAACACAAAACGAGAAAAGTGACAATGAACAGAACAGAACAGCAAAATTCTTAGAATGAACACCACTAGAGGGAGATAGAGGTGATGTCAATATCATAAAACTACTAAAACGAACCAACGAACAAACAAACAAACAAACACGCAAACTCAAACTGCAAAATGCAATTGAGAGACGAAGGGTTCAGAGGTCACTAAGGTGGACGAGTGTATAGCTGTGAGATGGGATACGCGAAGGAAGAAGAAGAACAACAAGACCACTCACTCAAACCAATCGAAACACGACTTCATTAGTGCAGCACTAGACCAGTAGAGTCATGAGACGCAAGGTGCACACACACACACACACACACACACACACACACACACACACACACACACACACACACACACACACACACACACACACACACACACACACACACACACACACACACACACACACACACACACACACACACACAAATATGAATTAAAATGAAGTGGAGAGACTCGATCCCCGAGTGATGGCTAACTTGTGAGGGTGATGATGATAACTAGCTACACTCGACCAGCACTGAACAGAAGGATAGAGAGAAAGAGAGCTAATAAGGCATGGCAGCCAGTTGCATTGCTATTATATAACTCTATTCATATTCATATCTGCTTATCCTCATCACCTTTGCTGCTGGCAGTCTAGTTCTCAATCAGATATGCAAATGTGCGGACTGTGTGACTCACTGTGCAATGCTTCATTTGATTACTGATGGACAGACAAACTCGTTCATCCCATTTATGAGGGTACGACTATCGACAATCATCACCGCGCAATCTCAGTAGTGAAAAGTAAAAGTAGTTAAGATAATGCAAATCAGATGGTCTTTTCTAGTGAGTTAGCTAACAAACTGGAGTGATAAAAAAGTCGACTTTTTGTCTATTTTATCTTATTTTTAATTTGCTCGATCCTCTCTCTCTCTCTCTCTCTCTCTCTCTCTCTCTCCCCCCCTCTCTCTCTACATGATGATGATGATTATGATTTCTATTCGACATAATACTAAACATTCAGACTGAAATGACTAATTTAGTGTTCCATATGCAAATGTTACGTACGTTAGACTCAGTTACAAAGTTACCCTCGGTCTGTATGGTCACTTTGGTCTTTAATTGTTTGTGGCTCGTGTCTTGGCATTTGTGTGTGCCAATCTCCGAGTCCCAACGGGCCCCACAATCGAAATCGAGTCTGTCTGCACTTTCGTTCGTTTTCGTTCTCGGCTCGTCTGTCCAAAGCTGCAGTGGTCGCTCGGTGACTACGCGAGGGTCGACTAGAGTGAGCTTGTTGCTTGTGTGGCTGCTTTGCGTACTACCCGCGATGATGGTGACGCCCTCGTTCGCCCAATGGCTTCGGTCAGTGTCTGACTCTGTGTGTGAGTGCGTTCGGTTTCAACGAACTCGCACACACAACTGCCAGTGTCTTTCTTTTGCCAGTGTGTGCGCAAACTTACCTGTCTATTATATTACCTACTTTGTGGTAAAAAACAATTGAAGAACACACCTAAGAAACACACAGCTTTTAAAAAAATAGGCACAATTTTTTGCTCTCTCTCTCTCTCCTCGTCAGTTCAAACCATTGATTAGAATATATAGATATATAATATTTGATGCTCGTATTGATTATTATTAAATTGTGCGTGTTATGCCAAAAACAAATCTGACGTCAGTGATTATCACTGTTAGCCATGCCACCATTCAACGTCAAACATGCCGTTGTTGTAACAAACAAAACTCGCGAGACGAAACCACGTGCGCTCTGTAATGTGTCTGTGTTTG